>VZTU01035964.1:0-24394 GCA_013400835.1 Zapornia atra | reverse complement strand
CCCAGTTCTGTTTCTTTCTTGCAGTAAGAATGGATCTAAGAATGTATAGACATTTGGTGATATTTTTATCCCAATAATAAAACCTTGCCTCACTCTTTCACAGTTCTCCAGTGGTGCGCGCATGCATTTCAGTACCTTCTTATCATTTGTGGTTAGTTTCAGATCTCCCTCTTTGGCTAGATCATGCGCAGTCTTTCTTTCCAAATATTTTTTGTAATATTCAGTGACACTGCATGCCTCCATTTGTTTGCTTTCTTTTCAAAAGCAGTGGATGGTTGTCCATAGTGAAGATTTTATAGACAAGCAAAGTAAAACAAGCCTCTTTTCTCCTCGCCTCTCTTCACTCTAACAAGTGAATAGCTCAGATGTACGTTAAGTATTTGAAGGAATAATATAATTTAACCAATGTACACTGCTCAGTGACCTAAATCACCTGCTTTCATAGACAGTTGACATTATTTGCATTCAGGCTTTTTCGCAGAGAGGCATTTTGAATGACCCTTCAGAATGAATATGCGCAATAGGAACACTCTACCCGCTGTATCTGTGTCTACCACTTATGGTCTGCCTCTGGTTACCCTGTGTTTTTCAACCAGGTGTCTACTGCTCCAAAGAAAAAAGATGTCTCTTTTTTTTTTTTTGTGTCAGTGAAATCACTGACTTTAAGTCCATGCTCTGTACACAAACACAACTTGATTCCTTTCACTGATGAAACACATCTAGCGTACCCTAAACCTGACTGTCAGCTTCTGCACAGGGAGCCAGCCCTTGACAAGGGTGAAGCCAACGCTGGATAATTTCAAGACAGACAAGAATAAACCTCCTTTTTGTTGTGGTATCTGATGTGGCCACAGACATAAAACATTCAGAGACTTAGTTGGTGTTTTTTCAGAGAAAAATATTTTAAAATGAAGCTATAGTTCAGACAGCTGAGTTGACAACAGCTTACAGAAAGTGAACACAGTAAACAATTGCAGAAATCTCAAGACACTGCAAGACAGAAGAGCAAATATTTTCTTCCTTGGAAATGCAACTTGTTTTACTAATTTTTAGTTGACTGTATCCCATTGGTATCAGATAACACAGGGAAAAAAAGCACTGTAAGATTGTGAGTGGTGTCAGTATGGATTTAAATTAGAAGTACCATTAGAACATTGTGGCTTTCAAAATTTTTAATTTTTGATGGTCTTTTCATTGAGCCTTGCAGATTTACAGTTTGCTTGAGTATTGTTAGATTTTCATCTTGCGTGTATACAGTTATGAATATTACGCTATGTCATTGGACATACCATGATATGGAATATATATCGTCTGAGCACCATTATTTCCCGGTTCTTACCTGCTATAAATCCATCATCTCTATGTTGACTCTGTGGTTCCCCAGTTAAATGTAAGAAACTTACCTAATAAAATTACTTCAATGAACCAAACCAGAGCTAAGATGATAAGAAACCCTAAAATGAAAGGAGCTTGCAGACACTGAAAGCCAGAGCCGTGTTGGGGCACCTCCACCTCTTGATGCCAATCTCAAATCTGATAGCACCAAAAGCACCAAAAAGTATTCTCTAACCACGGACAACTTAGGACTTTGGAGCTGATGACCTTGAAGTATCCATAAGGATGTGATGAAGGTTTACAACAAACTGTAGGCATCCAGAACACATGCTACATCATCTTCAGATCTTCCAACTCTTCTACCTTCCTCTTAGAGTTATATTTATTACCTGACCATAACAGATATTACATGACGGGTTTTTTTCTAGTTTATTTTCTTTTGACATGGCTTGGCCATTTCTTTATTGAAATTACCTCCCAGGGTTACTCTCTGATCAGGCTCACTGAGGCACACTGCATGGCCATCCCCACCAACACAGAAGCTTGTCATCCCAGTTCAACACTGAAACTTGTATGGTACTCAAACTATGAACTGCAGGAGCTATTTAGCATTTTATGGCATATAACTTTGTTACATTCTAACCACTGTCATTTGCATTATCTATAAAACATATCCAACTGGCAAAATAAGACATTCCAAACCTATAATTATGATAGCCTGCTCATGTTTTTAGTCCAAATACAGGTAACATGGAAAATTTCAAATCTAGTTGACTTACCTGCAGAAACCTCAAGTGGACTCCTGCCCAGGGGGTGCAAAGCTCCCATGAAGAAGGAGTTTAGAATTGAGGGGTGGGAAGAGAATGTTTATGGTCCTTAAATGTGCCTTAAGCAAGGATTTGCAAAACTCAACTTGATGCTGTCTGTCTTCTTAAGAGATACATCTCCCAAGAAACCTGGGCTTTTAGTTTACAGATCTCAGAAGAATGTGAGAATATGATAGTCTGCATCTCCATGGGGACCAATTATTGCTAGATGTGGTTTTTGCAGAAGTAGAAATGGCTTAGTTTCAGCATGTGGAAAACCTGGGAAGATAATCTGTGTGGTGCTCCGATTCTGCTCTCAAACACAGGAACACACATAGTTTCTGTATGTATGCTGTAATGACCTCCAGTATGTTGCAGAAATGTAGGGGTGGCTTTTACAAGATATCCAGCAAGGCAAGGCTGCTACATATCGGATAAGATCCAAGCCCTTGCTGTGTAACCTCTACAGCCTTAATGATGTTCTTAATGGATATGTGGGCTGAAATTTATAGTTTCACGATGAGAGCTGAGGGTTGTGGTGTTTTTAAATTTTTTTTAATTAAATAAAGAAAGAAATAATAAGCCAGAGTGATTACAGAGACAGCAGATACAGGGTTGGGTTTTTTTTTCCTTTTTACAACACTCAGGTAGCCTACCATGTTTTCTGTTACAGCATCTCATTAAAGCTGTAAGCCAGACTGTGAGTCCCAGATAAACTAGCTTTGTTTCAGAAGTATGTAGGGGGAGAGCGACTACAGAAATCATATATAGCTTACCTTGAACTTCAGTGTCTCATCTGGAAAAATGAGGATAATGTTTCTTTACTGTACAAGTCTTAATGCGCTACATACAAATAGCTTCCAGGACAGGCATAAGTTGTATTGTCTTTTTTAATAAGAACATTTAAAGGTATATATTAACCTCTCACACTATACAGTTGCTGGATACATATAATAAACTGCTGGATGTAATCTGAGAATGAAGCTGCGGAGAAAAATTAAACCAGCATTTTAAGATTAGTCTGGTTTATAAATGAGCCTTGACTCTTCCTGCTTGGCATACACTGAAGAAAAGTGTATGTGAAATGTATTTCCGTCTCACTTTATCAAGCCTATATTATTACTAATTGTAAATTGTTATTGGATAAATCAAAACAAATTAAAATACTATTGAAATTACCTTATCACAAATTAAATTAATTAGCAAATAAAAATAACTATCTCCCTGCTTCCTTTTGGAAATGCAGTGGTTGTTTTTTTTGGGTTTTTTTTAAAGTTCACCCCAGCATCCATTTGTAGCTGCTTTGGGAATTCCATGTTTACTGCCAGAAAACAAACCGGAGCAGAGAATGTGGTTACACAAAAGGAAACATTTTCATTGACAGTATTTGAACTGTCTTGCAACAGAGCTTCATCGGCTGTCAGATTTCATCTTAGTTCATTAGTTTCACGTGGTTTAACTTTTTTTTCAACTTCCACTTTTACAAGTCCTTTACATCATTTCATTCTAAAGATAGGGTTTCATTTTAACTACTGGATATATCAGTTTCACCACACTTTTTCTTATTATTTTAACAACTTGAGGACTCGGATCACAACTTGAATGTCTCTGTTCTCTCAGCCTGATTTAAAGCAAATTGCTCTATGTACTACAGTAGTTTTGAATGTATTAAAAGTTTTAGAAATTGTGAATTATATGAAATATTCTAACAGTTTAAGTTTAAATGATGCAATTAGCCAGTTACAACTGGAACTACCAGGCCTTATTTAAAATAATGAGGTCTGACAGTTATGGAGCCTGAATTATTCATTGATAACTAGCTTTTCCTCTTTTGCAAACCATGGCTAACATTAATAACAGAGGTGTAAGTGTGATAACAAAGGAGTTTGACATTGGGAATACAAATACAAAAGTGCTAAACTCTTCCTTAATTAAAATTACTACACTAGTAATATTTTCCAAAGGAAATTCCTTAGGATTAATGTTTTTCTCATACATTTCAGGATTTGTTTCTGCAGGTAATCACTGATTGAAGTAACAGTGCTTGATGATTTATCATCTAAGAAAATACTTTCAAAATACAGTTAACTTGTGTAAGTTCATTATTTTAATAGTGTTATTTTAAAAAATAAAATAGAGTACCCTCTATTGTGATTCTTGCACTTGCCACACATCTGAAAGCACATACTAACAACATGGAGCCCTCCCTGTGCTCAAAGGTGTTATCTTTCCTAGTGCTCTTCATCGTTTACCGGCCCATCCTGCTTCCTCTGTGATGACCCCATCAGCCTCAGAGATAGCTGCTCTCTGTAGCACACCTGAACACAAATAAAATGCTCTCTAACATTAATACTAAGATTTGTATCTAGTGACTAATATTTTTACAAAAGCCTGAATTCTCATGAGCTGATTGCTGTAAACCTAGTAGTTTTTCTTGAAAATTGCTAAAAAGGAAAACAGAATCTCTACATAAACCAATCAAACGACAATGAACGTATGCCTCCTAATTACTCAAATGTTTACATGCTCCTGGATGTCTTTTATGAACGAAAACAGAGTTGATACAATTGAAGTAGCAACTGGCATATGTCCTCATCCTCTCTCAAAGCAAAGCAAACGAAAGCAAAATAATATTCTGGAAGTAGGACATGCTAAAATAGTGACTCATCTGCAAGTAGGAGTGACTGATCTTTGTCTAGAACTCTTGCTTACCATAACAGATAACATTAAATTATCTATGATATCAAAAATAGGGATTATAAACAAGCAGAAGTGTAGACTCAGTTTGGGGTGACCTGTTCAGTTCCTGAAATTACACAACATATCAACAGTGCTGTTTAGAACTTAATTATGCAACTGACTTTCAGAATGACATGTATAGTTGGCATTTTATGTGAAGTCAAAAGACGCTGAACCTCCAAATGGATACAAAGCTTCCTGAGCACCTAACTTAGGAGTTTCTGAAGATCACAGCCTAAACATGTATTTTAATAAAGTATACTTCTGTTATATTGTATTGCTGTACAGTTCCCCAGTGCAGGGAGATCAGAGAGGAGAAGGTCAAAATAAATGCTATATAGATATCGAAGTCTGTTCAGTGAGACTTTGAAAAGAAGGATTTGAAAGATGACTATTTTTATTAGTGCAGATGCATACAATATAACCTGATTTTTTTTTGTGCAAATGTCAATTACAGTATACATATTGTTCACTGAAGATTATGTCATTGGTCAAGAGGGAGGAGAGTCCCCAAATGAATGATTAATAATCAATGTGTCTGGGTTCTTATTTTATTCCTTGGAAAGGAAGAATGAATTACTGGTGTCTCTCCCAAAAATAATAAAAAAAATAAATCTCCCAGAAATAGGTCATACCACCTACATCTGTACAGAGAGAAGGCCTCTCCGTAAGTGGATTTCCCTGGCTTGGGCATGGAGCCTCAACATCCCCTATTATATCATTGCTTCACCTTCTTACACTCTGATGCAATTAGGGAGAAAAGGCAATACGACTCAGAGTCCTATTAATTTTTCATATGATCATGAAAAGCTCAGCAAAAGGGTGGAGATATACCTAGGGAAATAGGTTCTGAAGGAGCCCCAAGATAAAACCTGGGCATGTGGTTTCTCTACAGGTGACCCAAAGTCTTACGTTGAGTATGGGCCAACAGCAGACCTGTGTCCCAGGACAAAGGCAAATAAGACTGTGACCCCAAGGGAGTAAGAGACACAGTGCGCAGCTTCTGGAGACATCTGTATTCTCTGACATTCAGTGACAAGCACTCCCTAAGTAGGTGCAACATGAATTAAATCTGTGCATGTGTCTTTATGTATTTATGTATGTTATCATGGGGCATTATTCCTTTTGGATAACCAACATTGCTTTGCATTGATAAACATTAGGTGGAATCAGTAGAAATATTTTTCGGGACCATAGTTTGTTTGTTTTGGGGTTTTTTTTATCTCCAGAGGAAGAAGTCATTTGGTAGAAAGAATGGTTTTGTAATTAATTACTCAGTCTCTGAAGTAGCAGAGGAGATGATTATTATTTTAGCTTACTCCCGTGCTATGTTATAGGTGCCAGTTATATACATCTCCAGGCAAGCTTAACTAGTGCATTCTCCTTTTTGTCAAACTCCCTGTGTCTTTTCTTAAGAAAATCTGCTAAATTTAACAGCCGTGTCGCTCTCCCTTTCTCTTTTTTTTTTCCCTCTCTTGGTTTGTCCCTCCCTTCTCTATCCCTCAACTGCTGCTGCTGCTTCCTAGATGCAATCACATAAAACCCCCCAAAAAACCAAACCTGAGACATTGAAGTGCTGGTATCCAAAAGCACGGATTATTTTATGCTAATGAATGAACCATCTAGTAATACAATATTTCACTTGTTGTGCCCTCCTGGTGGTAGCACAAGATAAATCCAACGGTGTCTTTAATTAACTAAAGAAAGCAGAAACAAATCTCTGTGGGTTAATAATATTTATGGCCTAAAAATGAACAAAATAAAGAAAGGGAATAAATAATGTGGTATATTTCAGAGAAAAATGTAATTAAAGTAAAATTCTCATGTATTCTGGAAAGTGCATCCATAAAGACATGTGCAAGCAAAACACAAACCTGTGTGAGATGAAGCACTAAAATTAAGGTCATCACCGAGGAGTTGGAAAAAATATTTTTCTATTTATAAAAACGAATGAAGTCAAACTTCTCAGAAGAAATGCTAGATCTTGTTGCCCACACAGAAATTAGGCCTTTTTTTAATCCATAAAATGCACAGTATCATATGGTGCCTGAACCTTGATTCAAGTAGCTCAACAACATGAATAAGAAAATGCCAGGTCCATTTAACTGTGTCCTTTGTCAAATGCCAATAGAGATGGTGACTTTTTATAAATATCCAGTAGTTAAAAATATAAAACACTGTAAGCAGATAAGGCTACATGGGTTGTGTTAACGTGAGGTCATTTCACCCATTTATGATTCCTATTCTTCGGTTAGAGTCATACATTTCATCCTATCCCTTAAAATAGCCTGTGGGTCTGGAGATTTCTTAGAAAGAAGTCAGCACAGACCTAAATCAAAGGAGATCCCAGAAAAAGCATCAGAGCTCCATATCGCTGCACTAGCTCCAAGGGGGCTTCAGAAATTTAACTCTACGTGATGTAGAAATGCACTCTCAATAGCAAAGCCAAGCTGTGGAAGTTTCATGGCTCTCCCACTAAAACATGTGCATTTTTGGGTGCATTTGAGCAAAGAATCCATGTGCAGCTTTAAACCTCAACCATGCACTATCCAGTGGAAAACACCTCTCCGGCAATAAATAGCTGAGGTTGTTGTTACTGAAACATTTACTTGCGCCTGTGAGACTTGTTCTTTCATCAAATTACTTTAGTTTAATTGAGAAATCTATATTCACACAGGGGGCATTAGCATGCTGGGATTAAAATGATGAGCATTTCCACAGGCCTATCTATTTGTATGATGGACTGAAGATTGAATTTTCTTGCAGTTGTGCAACTAAATATAGAAGGATGACAATACAGCATATTTGAAATTTGCCTTGACCACACAGGCACACCCTGCAAAGTGCTAAGCAGTTCTGACTCTTTGTAGCCTGTCCCCTTTCTGCTCTTGAATTTTTCATCCCTCCTTTAGATTGCTGGGTCTTGATATTACTGCAGTGTTGTCTGATTTAGGATTTACAACATTTATTGACAGCAGGAAAACACGCTCCCCCTCATATCTCTATAACTCTTCAGATCCTAATGCTGACCATGATCTCATTACCCATTGCTCAATGTCTAAACCTTGCTGTTTAAGTTGAACAGACATTTCAGGATGATATGTAAAAAGATTTGTTAACATTATGAGATCGATTCACTGCAATGAATTTAAAACAGAATACTTACTGACAAGTGTCCCTACAGCACACACACACACTGTTGTTTATAAAACCTACAAGGTTTTACAGGGCACTTCATAAGGTAACCTCTAAACAGAAAAACAATGATTTGTGCCTATGCAGAAAAAGAAAAAAGTACTTAGAAATATTACACAAGGAATAGCAAGAAGTATTTTAATAGTCACCAGTCCAGCACCTAATTAGCGTGCCCATTGCCTTAAACTCTGATTACCAACCTCAGGTGTGAGAAGCACAGCCTTGTCTGAGGACACATTTCTTGCTTGGTGGGTGGGAACAGAGAGTTTCCCCTTTGTAGTTCACAAGCCCAGCTGAGAGGTGGGTGAGTGGGACCTACCTGGAGGGGCAAAACCACGCAAAGATCTCTAAGAGACAAATGTTGTGAGCAGCAGCTTGGCAGCACTCTGTCCCTGCTACAATAAGCTTGGCAGGGCTGTCCCAGCACTGCACTGTGTCCATACCACTATCATCTCTGCGATCTCCAGCTTGAGAACAAAGTGCTTGGAGGATGCTTTTCCTGTCCACTTCTATGTTCAACAGCCACTGCTGTGACTTGCAGGCAGGTCCCCAGCCAGTTCCATCACCCATGTCTGTATATCCTTCATGCCCTGTGTCATTCAAGAGGGATAGAGATGCATAGAGAAGGGGACAGGTAAATGTGGGAAAAATTTGTAAAAATGAGGATGCCAAACTCTAAGCACAATGGTAGTCTAAGAAGCACCATTCCCTCCTGCCCCTGAAGATGTAATGGCCCAGAAACATCAGATTCTCTTTATTTTTGTAAGGGAAATCATGGGGATTTGGGGTTAAAAATATTAACTTCAGTTAATTTCAGTGTCATCATTTATCTACAGGCATCTACATGGATGAAGCAGCGTACTAGCTTTGCTCACATTACTGTTTATGTACCTGGAAACCAGGGACAAATATATGTGTATAGAATTGATAAATGTAGAAGGTCCTCTACTTTAAATGCTTCTTTGAATTTTCCACTGCTCATGCAAAATTATTTCTGTCAATATTTTAATTTCAGTTGGGAAGGGTAGAATCAAAGAAAGAGTGACACCCAGGAAAACTGTTGTCAGCAAACTGATGACTACATACCATAATGAAGAAATATTGTAAGGAATGAAGAAGCTTGATGCTGTTAGATTTTTGTGAGTTTAGTGCTGAAGAATCAAGGATGGGAAGACATATCAGAGATAAATATTGCAATATCCATCACTGTATACTATTGTAAGATGCATTTTATACATAAATGATCATTTCTGTAATCATAAGAATATTAATGCAGCAGCTAATAAATAAAATAGCACCAAAGGACAAGAATATGACCTTAAAATCCTTACTCAGCTGCCCTATTAACTTTCTGAACACCACTGAAAGTGTGTGTCAGCTGCTTAAATTAAAGGGAGAGTAATTAAAATTACACAAATAATAGGTGACTGGGGTCAGTCTCCATCACCCTATCTCCTATATTTCAAAGTATTTTACATTTTTTCCATCAATATGCAATCTTAATTTTCCTTACACATCTCTCAGGTACTCTTGGTTTAAAAACAACCTACCATAAGAAGCAGAGCTGTTGACTGATGGTCAGAGCACTGGTTTTGGGGCTATACTCTTAAATCCTTTCCCATAGAGTATCAGGTGAGTCGATTTCTCACTATCTTTGAATATCACTGTACTTTGCCATCTTTCTTTTTAAACAAGCACGTTTAGTAGGAAAAGAAAGGAAAAAGAAGAAAGAAAAATCAGATCTATAATCCAGATCTATACCTAAGATCCCCTTTTCCATGAAGATGGCTTACATACGGCAAATGAGCAGAAAAGTTATGTTCTTATAGTCTTCTCTGGGACATTAAAAGTCATGGGTAGAAAAGAGAGTGCCTCAATAATAACCCAGATTTTGTATTTTTACAGTAATAAGAATAATAATATTAATAATCATAATAATAAAAGACATGGAAAAGTGAGACTGAGAATTGCACCAGACAAGAGAAACACAAATGGCAGCAATATCTCCCCACAGGGTCCTGACCAGAAATAGTTCTCTTCTCAGAAAACATTGAGAGACTTCTCTTAATGCCAAAACGTTTTGCAGTCTTTGCTGGAAGTCACTGCATAGGGACAAATTATTTAACAATAACCATGCTGAAAATGTATAGGCATTCTTATATTGTCCGTAAAAAGGGGTTTTGAGGCATGGTCCAAACTCAGTAACTAATGCATGTCTTCAGCAACTTTTGGCATGCAAGAAATAAGGTGGAGCTCTTTTGTGTTGTTAGCACTGTGTATTGATAAGGTAAAGGGGGAAAGATCAATGTGGGCATGTGCCTCCTTGACGGGGGCATTCTGAAGCCCACAGAGGCAGGAGGAGGAGAGGGGAAGGGGCTTGCAGGTTTCGGAACACAGGACACAGATGGATTTCACAGGTGCTCACACCAGGTCTTTGCCCTTTGCATTGCAAGGGCAGCACTGTCCGAAGCATTGGGCATGCGTCCAATCCCCTGCAATAGCAGTGTGGGTTCACAGAAAACATAAAGAGGGAATGAACACTGGGATATGACATTATTATTCTTGTTTGTGGTCTAAATAAGTATTTAAAGCCCTATCAGTCTCATATGTTGACTTGTTAGAGCTAACAATGGATATTTGCCTAATTTTGCTGACCTCAATCCTAGTAACCCTGCTTCATAGCTCCCTCTGCATAATCAAGTCCCTTAATGTTTTATAAAATTCACTTTTCATTAAATAATCATAATTATTTTTCCAAAGCATTTATCAGAATTGAAAGTGTTCAGTTTTCTTCCCACCTGTGCAAGCTCTAGGTCAACATTTTTTTGTTGAGGGGATGCTATATTCTGGCTTAGATTTGTCTGTGTTCATTAAGGATCTGATTTCAGTGGAGACTCCAGAGACTTGTAGTGAAGTCCTGCTGTTACGGCTATTACTGTTGTAGCTCTGGAGAGCCGTACAGGACATTTGCTATATTAGGCCTGAGGGTAAGCCCAACTCTCTCATCTGAAAGAAGTATTCTGATCAATGGATGAATATATATGATTCATAAAATGAGCCATGGGTAAGTAGAAAAGTAATTCCTCTATAATACTGGAATAGCAGTCAGAGAAACATGGGTGAACAAGTATGGGTTGGCAGAATGGGGTTTAGCAGTTGCATATCTGTTCTCATTGACTACATCCTTTATCTTTCTTCCTTGAATTGTATAAGGCACAAAGCTCATCCAAACTGGAGCTTTTGTTTCAGAAGTTACAAAGCAGTAAATCAGTGCATAATTTATATTAACCCCTCCCCATCCCAACAACAAAAAAACCCACAAAACCAAAACAAATCCAAAAAAGGCATGTTGCCACACTATTTTGTACTTTATAGCTACTAAGTGGTCATAAGTATCTCCAGCTCTGATAAAAGTATGTCTATGTAGCATACCAGTATTATTTATTATGTTCCCAAGGCTTTCAGCTATAGAAAAATCTACTGAGACTCAAGGCCTCAACTGAAGATCTCCAACAGAGAGCAATGACACATTTGGCATAAAATAAGGTTAGACTAAAACCAAATAGCTATTCTGTATGTCTCTCCCCTCCCTTCTGGCTCTGAAATTCTCCCTTACAAGTAGCTCCATAGAAATTTTACTCTGCATGGTATTGAATTCAGATAAGATTTAGCTATGCCACTTTAGCTATTAGAGTTGATGGGGAGTCACTCTCTTTTTGAGAAAACTAAGAAATGTATGATTCTGTGCTCATGACAGAAGAGCACAGCAGTTGCTACACACTCCTCTTGCTAGAGCAAAGTAAACCTCCCTCCAAATCATGCCTTCTCCTCAGGAAAGCAGTGAGAGGCTAAAATACACTCCTTCCCCACACCTCATACCTCGCACGATGAGAGCAATTCAGTGTAGACTTGCTGCTGTGTAGGGTGGCTTCTTGTGAGTTGGCCTTGGATGCGCATGCCTGGAGGTCATATAGGGCCATCAGCATCCAGCTACCTTCTGCACAGCAGTTCTGCCTAGGGAAAGCCAGCAGCTCAATCATAGGGCACTGACTAACAGAAGATCTCTGGTAAGTTTTTAGCTCTCCAGTTAAACTTTGGAGGCCTTCCTGAGTGTTTTATTTTCTTTCTTCAGCTAGTTGAGGGGATGTAGTCAATTTATTCTTCAAATATTATATATGGAGACAGAGCCAATAAAAAAAAAAAAAAGAAATATCTCCCTTCCCTCCCTTCCTCGCCCCCCACCCTCGACATTTCATCGTTTCATTTATCCATCTGTTTTCCTTGTATTTTTGTAATTTCTCAGAAAAACTGAAGACAGATGGGAAATGTAGTTTCTTACAAAGTCATTGCTGGTTAGAATGTCACTGAACTCAAAAAGACTTTATTGCAGTCCTCCTAGAAATTGTTTCTCTTTGACACTTTCCTAACCACCACCTTTTTGTGATGGCTGAATTTAGGAAGGAAATTCTCATTTTAACCAGTCTATTTTTATAGCAACTTATCAAACAATGGCCTTTAGCTGTTGTTTTGTGACAGCCACTCTATTAAAATCCTGATGTAAACAAGTGGAGAAGGTGAACTAGAAGTGCAGATATTTGCACAGCATTACTGTCAGGTAAAATTTTAAAGATAGGTTTTATGAACCCATTATTTGCAGTCAAGGCTTTTGACTACAGCATCTGAAATCATTTAAGTAGACAAAGTGTTTTGTCAAAACATACTGCTGGGAGTCAGTATGTAGCTTCTTTTTATGTAATTCAATTTGGTTTTGTTTGCATGAAAGTGGGATATCTAGCTGGGCAGCAATAGTGGTGCTGTGCATGATCACAATATGGTGAATTTACAGTGTAATTAACATTGAATGTCTTTTGGATTTATTTAGTGCTTAAAGTATGCATAATTGCAATATACATAAGACCTACCAAGGGAGATGCTTGACAGCTTTTAAATACAAACAAGAAACCCCAGAGATTTTATAGTCCTCTTCTTAGGTGTGGGAGATGCACAAGAAGGCGTGCCTGTACCTGTCGAGCATTGCTGGACATAGCAT
This sequence comes from Zapornia atra, assembly GCA_013400835.1. Lineage (NCBI taxonomy): Eukaryota > Metazoa > Chordata > Aves > Gruiformes > Rallidae > Zapornia > Zapornia atra. Next base: position 11,269 of record VZTU01035964.1, on the reverse strand, counting down.
TCAGATGAGATGGGCACTTGAAAGACACAGCGCTATTGCTATTGCTGCTCTTTCAGCCTCTTTCAGCACCTCAGGTGAGATGATGCTGAACAGCAGTGCTCTGTGACACTCAGGTGTGCCAGGGCCCTCTCAGCAGCTGTATAAAGGCAGCATTGTTAGAACATGGTCTGTGTTAGCAAACCTTCCTCCACCCCAGAACACCACTCCGAGTGTACAGAGACACCTTTTGAAGAACATAGCCAAAATTTTCACCAAATGTTTGCTCACTTGCTTAAGAGACTTTCTGGCCTGCATGATTCCAGCTCTACTTCACCTGCACCAGCAGCAAGCACAGCCCGTGACCTGGGGAGTTAACAGGAAGGTCAATAAACCCGAGCCTGTTAGCTGGGCTTTCCTTGGGTAGCAAGGGGTACCATGGAGTTTATATGGACTGACATCATTTCATATGAGATCAGCGTTTCAGCTAAGGCATACCTCAGAGATTTTCCATCTTAATTTTGAATGGAACCAGCACTTTCCAAATGTACTTTGAGAAAGTTAGGAAAAGATGGAACTGTAATAGTTCCAAAGGTAATTTCCAAACATACTACTATTTTAGCTACAGCTGAAAATAGAAACAGTGATGGTGGGAGGTGGAGAAGGCATTTAGCTCCTCACAAAGCTCTTCTCTTTAGCATACTGGCAAAATAGTATTAGATAGATGGAGAAATCTGGGGGGATAATGAGAAAAACAAAGCATTTACCAGACAGTAGCAATGGTGAGTATAAGGGGAGAAAGATAAGTGGTGCAAAAATGGTCAGATTAAAGGTCAATAACTTGGTGAGGAAAGAGTATGAGTCTCTTACTAGATCCTTTCCATCCAGTTCTTCCTTTTAGAACTTCATTTTGATCTGCTACACATCCAAGGCAGATGAATTGTGCAAAATGCTCAGGCATCCCTTGCCCAGACATAATTCTACATCTCTGCACATAAATCAGATCATTAAATTAGTTATTATATAGGGTAGGGATTGAGAAAGCTAAAAAAAGGAAGGCACTCACAATCACTAATATATGTTACTAAGAGCTTGTCTATGCAGTCGTGTAATACCACTGTAGGTGCATCAGTTAAAAGAGTGATTGGAACAGCCTTCTACTCTGTATAGAGTTTATTTGAAAATAATTCTTAACCTCAGTGTAGCATCTCCCTGAAAGGCTGGTGCTTTTATAGCAGTATAACCCAGACTAATACTGTGACAGGACTCCAAAACCCTCTTCTGTGCATCACTTCAGCCACACAGCTGTGACTTCATGTATTAGTAGTACCACATTTCAGTCCAGTACTCCTGTTCTAAATTAGTCCTGGTTGTACCATTTAACCTCCACTGTTTTCTAAGCCAATTACTTGGAGCACTGTGGATGCTGGTGGTATACCAGCCTCAAGTCCTGTTGTGCCAGAGCTGCAGAAGGGGCACTTGAAATGGCATGATACCAGCTCTGCTTGGCTCTGATCCAGAAAAACACTTAAACACCTGTTCAACTTAAAGTATATGAGTAATCCCATAGAAGACAAGATGATAAATTCTTTGAACCAGTACCTGCTTAGATTCATAGACTGTGAAAACAGAAGGGAACATCTAAAAATCTTGTCTGACCTCTTGCAAACCACAGGCTTTCTTTTAATTCAGTCTTGCTCAGTCTTTCAGGAAAAAACATCCAGCTCTAATGTTTAAATTTTCAGTGATGAAGAAACTACCACAGTTCTATATAAACTGTTTTCATGATTAACAAGCCTCACTAGGACAAATTCATACCTTTTTCAATCAAGACTTTTCGAGATCCTTTGAATTCACTGAATATTGGTGTGTTTTTATTAATTAGATGGAAGAGGCATGTATCGTCACATTTCTTTTTCATATACTTGCTTATAGACTGCAATTAAACCAGCCCTTAATTTTTACTTTGACAAATTGATAGGCAGTGCTCTCAGAGTTTCTCAATACATAGCAGATTATTTGGCCTTTAATCAATCTCCTGCCACTTCTCAGACTCCTCTTGTATTGTTCTCCATCTCTACAAGTCTGGTTTCTGGAATAAGACACAGTATTTCAGGAGAGGCAATAGAAATTCCTACTCATAGTCCCTTTTTTCCTCACCAGGGGTAAGACAGGACCTTTTGGCTTCATGGTCACAGTGAAATTTTACACAGAACCATTCTTCAGCTGCCAATCCTTTCAGTGTAATTGTTTTCTAATACAAGTGCAATCTCCTTTAAGTGCCCACACACATTCTTTCTTGTTCTTCGGTATAGTATACAATTTTACCCTCACTGAAATGCATAGTGTGATTGTGCCCAACTTAATTGTGTTCAAAGTACCCTATAACAGTTTTCATTATTCCTTCATCTCTTATTTATATGCTCTATTCACAGTCTTAGTGTTTTCTACAACTTATTGCAACTAGTTTCTTCCACATCATGAATTAAGATACCAAATACAATAAGATCAACAACACACAAGAAACATCCATATTTGGTGGCCAGTCCAGCATTTCCAACTACATTTTGAGACCAGCGCCATGTTTAACCCACTTAATATGTACTATATTGATTTCATAATATTCAGGGTTTGTAATAAAATGTTGGGTGATATCAAATCAAAGCACTTCACATAAAAACTATCATTTCTCCCTATGTATGTAAAACATCCTAAAATTTTCATCAAAAGATATCAAATTATTCTGATGAGATCTAGGTCTCATTAACCCTTATTGATTGGCTTAAATTATGCCACTCTCCTTGCATAATGTTGAAATCTCAATATCACTCTATTATTTGCTTGTAATTTCTATATAAAATCATCCACACAGAGTTCCAAAATGCAATATTTTTTCTTTTACGATTCTTGGTAGAAGTTTGGAGAACAAAGAAGGGGGATGCAATATTGTGGAGAGACCATGGACTGAAGATCCACTTTGAGAAATTTACCTTGTCAGAGGTAAGCAAAGATTGAAAAGAAAAAAAAAAAACAGAAGGGAAAAAAACCCATGCTGTTTCAAAGACAGAAAAGAAAGCATTAAAAAGGTTGGTTTAATGAAGATGGAAAAAGGGAGGAAAAAAGACAAAAATCAGCTATCAGAGATACTTGGAAAGACTATAGTACAAAGCAGAGGGGGTTTGCTAGGGATGTCAGGTATATCCAAGGTACTTCTACTGCTAAATAAAAGATTCCAGATAGAAGCATGAGTGACAGAAAGCAGCACGCAGGAGCAAGGCACTGCTTCTGTGTAACTAAATAGTAATGATAAGTTAATCATGGGTTTATACAGGCAGAGCAGAAGCCTTAGCACGTGTGGAGATTGATCTCATAAACATATCCATGTACATAAGATACTTCGTCTAGCAGTTCAGCTTCCTTTCATATCCGGAGACAAATGGGAAGCAAACCCACCACTGACTGCCACAGACAACTGCTTACCATTGACAAACACAGGAAATACTTACTGGAAGTTGGCATAGTGAGCACATATTCAGCTAAACCTGATATCTCATTTCCCAGAGAAGGGTACTTAAAAAAGAATAAAAAAAAAGAAAAAGAAAAAGTAGTCTTTGGAGAAGGACAGTTTTAACAAGATCTTTTCTGTTTGCTCCATCCCCCTGTGAGGGTTCAGAGCACTGGAATTTCTGCAGGCCTCTGTTTGAAAATAAGGGGCTAATGAAAAGGTATGTGCATGGCTTGCTACCCTAAACTAGTCCTCCTAGAATATCCTGGGATTTGCCAAAGCACTAAATGACGTTGGCATAGAACACTTTAAGGGAAAAGTCACCTTTTATTCTTTGCTTTTCAGTATTTAGAAATATAGCTTCAGTTTCCTTTGTGTTTTTTGTATAAAGGAAATTCATTTTGAATAGAGATGGGTCCATTTCTTTAGGTTTGATCTCAATGGATACTGAAGCTGGACTGCTGCGCCTTCCAACTCTTGCAATTTCTGGGGGAAGAGAGGGCAGCCAGGTTTAGATGAAGAGGACAGAGTAATAGTAAAAAGAGAAATATTTAACATGGGAAATCTCAATTGCTGAGAGCAGTTAATGTAAGGCCTAACTATTTCTATGAAGAGTAGGTACAATTAGAACTTTTGCTAACATGCTACACTGTCTGATTTATTTTCAAGTCAACCAAATTCCATGCTGTAGTGAAATTTCCTCAGTCCATTTTAACCCATGAACTATTGTATGGTCCATGAAGGTCACCCCATTTAGATGTCCAGCTGTAGGCAGCACATTACAGGCACATGATTCCAAGGAATGCATACTGCTCTGTGGACAACAAGGTCCTCGGAGATCACAGGTAAGCATCATCTTGCATACATCAGCTCTGCCTTTGGAGATTTTTATTTTTTTTTTGTCAGAATAGTTTTTCAAACATACAGTAGAAGCACAAAAAGCCACTGCTGTTCGGGGAAGTTCTGCATGTACTCAGGTACCTTTTCTTTCTCTGCTTTGGATCTATTCCTTCCCCAGTGGTAAAGCATAGTGGGGAATCCTATGATGATAGAAGAAGTCGATACCTTTGTAAGAACAGAGAGCTGTCTTTAGCACATGTATGCCTTTAGTTCAATAAACAACCTAGGCCTGCACCTAATTTTCCACTGAAGGATCTAATACCAGCAGAGAACATTTGCAGCATGGTACAATGCTAGTCTTTTTAGCCAGACATTTCCTTGGATGTAGTGAGGCTTTTTCTTCCTTCTAGCACGGAGAGGGGGGGATTCTATCATCTGTAATTTAAACTGATACTTTTTTTTTTATAATGCAAATATTTTTCTACTAGTCTTGAATATCTGATACCTAAATAAAGAAAATAGTGTAACAGGAAGGGGAAGGAAAACAAAAATAAAAAGGTAACAAAAAACGATTCCTGGCACTAGTAAATCACCATAATCATTTTGGGTGCCACAGTTGGTAGGCATAAGCTATTTTTTCTGGATACCCTCAGTCTTGTAGGTAACTTACTGAGAAATTGCAACATAAATTCTGATGTTGTTCCAAGTGTCCCTGAGAAATCAAGATATGCTCAACATTTTATAACATTGACTGTTTTTGGTTTTGTCTGTGCAACTGTACCAGTTTGAGAGAGAGCTATTCTTCTGTAGCTAATGCTGAAATTCATCCTAAATGTCTTGCATTGTTATTACCTATTGACTGTGGTGAAGGAAAAGACTTTTTAAGAAAATATGTTTCAATGACAGAGCAAAATAAACAGTGGAACATATAACTGGTAACTCATTAAATAAGAAGTCCATGCTTTTATCTGGCTCTTCAAACACATTTTAGGCACTTCAACAAGATTAGAAAAACACTTTTATGCCAAAAACGAAACTCCTTTAATCACTTCTCTTCTAAGAAGATACCTGCATGAAAAGAGGAGAATTAACCTCTCTGCTGCCACTACTCTTTTTACTGCAAAAAAGCATTTGTAACATTTCTAATCCATTTGGTTCTGTCAGATGGAAACAGCTATGTTTTCAGAAGCATTAATCATACAGGAAGATATTTTCAAGCATGTATCTTGCTGGGAAATTATTAGTATACACTAGACCATCATTAGTCTACTCTAATGGAACAGCAAGAGCTCCAGTTTTCCCAAGTGCCAGAGACAAGGCCAGTCTATCACATTCCTTATGGTCCAAGACTATTTTTGCTTTTGTAGTTTTATTTACCTTACTGCATTACAGAGAAGGGAAAAACCACTTAAAAACTTCAAGTCATAACAATTTAGAGAGTAAATGAAAGCCGACAAAGAGAGAAGGAATGAACAAAGAAGAATAACCATCAAATGTATGCACCTCACTGAACTAGGTACAAAATAGTTGCTGCAACGTAACATGAGAAAATAGTTAAATGATGTGGTCAAAATCAGAATCAAACCCATATATTTATAAAAACATATTGCAGAATTGGACAGAAGTCCTAATGCTCACTTGTCCCCATGCTTCTGTAAATACATCCTACAGTCTAACAAAAGAATCCCTTCAGGATCTGTTGAAAGCCTGAATGTCAAGCAGGAAGGGGAAGCCTTTTCACAGGCTGGATCTCTTTGCCCCATTCCCCAGTCCTGAGCTTGGCCAAGGCCAACATCTTGCCGAGGGAAACTTCAGCTGTTGTGCCCACTCTTTTCATTCCTCAACTGAAAAAGAAGTGCTGCTGAGTGAAGGTGACTTCCTGTTCAGCAAGGAGCAGTCTGTTACCATCTCTGCTGCTCCCACCAGGTGGTCTTAATGTGGTCTTAGAAGATGCAGTACTGGTGTCTCTCATTTTTTATTTTTTTAGGTTCTGTTTGTGGAAAATGGTATAGATAAAATAAATAATGACCTCAGGACTATACCACATCTTTTCTGAAAGGCAAAAGCTCTTTTAAATTTTTCTTATCCTTTTGAAAGTACTCTTGCTTTTCTTGCTACCAAAATGCAGTGAAGTAAGACTATGTTTTATTCCGCTCAGCCCCATCAGCACTGCCTTCATATCCCAGCAGGTATCCTGTTCATTTTCAGGGTTTTTTTCAGCAGGTAAACTTCTGGATACTTCTCTGACTTGTAAGAGCTGTGCTTTTGATGTTTGCCTATAGGAACCTTAAACTTGGGGTCCTCCTATTATTTTGTCCAACAAGGCAAGGCATTGCAGTCAAGGGAGATGTTACTGTGGAAATGACAGAATATGTTCAAGGGCAGTGAATAAGTTCCCTTTCAATAAAAGCACACATTATGTCCAAGAACAGCCAAAAGGGTTAAAATACAATCTTTCCAGATAAGTTTCTAGCCATATCAGGCTCAAAAAGTCAAAAGATTTGAAAGCTATTAGTACTTCTGTAGATCATCCTCTTCCAGACACTCTTTTTTCTTTTTTTTTCCCTTTAACTGACAGGTTGCAGTTAAAAATTAAAGTAAAAAGAGGCCCTCTTTTTGCTACATACTTTTAATGGAACTGAAGCCAAAATAAGTCAGACTAAATTATGGGAGTAAATGACCTCCCGGGAAGTATAATACCGAATTCCAAAGAACTGTAAAGAGTTTCCTTTGATCTTTTTAGCTTCACAGCCTGAAATTCAAAATCTGTATTTAATTTTAGATTGCATATGCCAGCTTTTAAGTTTCCTTTCTAACATGATATATCATTTTAAATGATAGGACACCTTTAACTTGTATTTCTTGAAAACGCTGACTATCCTTTCTTTATTCTTTTACACTATAAAAACAGATATAAATATTACTAATTGCAAAAATAATTTGGGGTTGGGTGCTGTAATGGATAAACCATTGACCTTCACTTAAGAGACTGTGCCTTCAAGCTCAACCTGAGTTTCTAAGTCAAATGACTTTGATCTGAGACACAAGTAACTTCAGTTCAATGCCCTAGAGGATATAGATCTAGAAAAAAGGACAAGCTGAGCACTTCACTATATATTCTGGTTACAATTTAGGAGGTAGACAAAGGATGCTATTTTTCAAATGTGGTATAAAGGGCCTATTTCTTTCTGTGGCCACAGAGTCACATTGCAAGAACTGTGTTCCTAAACCAGAAATCTCAGAAGGCACAACAAGCTGTATGAGCTCTTGACTGGAGAATTCTTTGACCTATGCACTTGAGCGCAGACTTTAGATATGGGCAGCTGGAATAATCTCCCTCTTGAGTCCAGAAGTGAGTCACAAAAGACTTTATGCTTTACGTATTGTGAAAGAAGACACCTTTCTTGAGAAAAAGTAGGTTGGTGCGGGTTGGATGGAAGCACAACATGCAAAGGCAGCTGCTAATCATTGAACCTATACCAGTAAAGCCCTAGGAAAGTGCTTACACACAATGTGTTGTTACGTCTGATGATTGGCCAAACACAGGTATAAATACAGTCCAGAATTTTGCAATATAGTAGTGTTCTGAATTGGATCCTGGGGGAATAATTTGTAATGCATAATTTATCCACCGAATTTAGTTTCTTTTTCTGCTAGGAAAATATGCATAAACTGGTCATGATTGTCTCACACGTTACTTTATAAACAGAGGGACGGATTGATGAAAATTCTCTTTGATTATTTGGAGCTATTTGAGCTATACAGAGATAGTTCCAACTGACTGGTTAAATTACATAGTTTTGTTTCACTTTCCTGATTATGAAAACAAACCAGTCAACCAAGCCACCCCTGCCCCACAGCATTTCCTAAATGGAAATACCTGGCATGAGTGTAGCATTTTATTGACATGAATACACAGACACAATAAGGTGCTCTGCATTTTCTGCAGTCCTGAAAGGGTGGAGCCTTTTCTGTCTGTGTAAAAGAAATGGTCTTGAAGCAAGAGGGTGAACTTTCTGGTGTCAATCACTGCAGATTTTAATCCAACCCTTACTTCTTATCACAGCCCACCCCAGACAGCAGTGACTGTTACCTTCCTTCTTCCTAGTGAATTGCTGACAAGTCATCTGGCTGGTCTCTGAAAAAAAGCAGAGATCAAATATATACAAAATAATTTTGAAATCGTATAACCTCAGAGAAAAATAGCAACGGCAACACTGGAACAGAACAACGAACTTAGTCAATGTAAAATTGGGTTGTGCTTAAGCCCTTTCGCTCACTGACAAGGTAAAACAGATTGACGTGCTTTGAGGCTGTGGTTGCTGATAAGGAATGCCATTTGTAAGCCTTTTAACTCCCAGCCAAAGTGGAAGCAATTAAAATATTTAGAAGTAGCCTTCTTCTCCCCATCCAAGCAAGAAGCTCATCTGGCCTTCCTTAGCAGTAATCCTATCTGCCACGCTTCTGGAGAGAGAGGCAGACCAGAACCAGAAAAAGCCTGGAAAACCTCAGTGACAGGAGTTTGTGTAAGTTGGACAAGTTAATAGGTATGGTATCCTGTGTGCTATGACTGGCTGCCCAACAGGTTCAGAAAAGAATATTGTTGCCTTTGGTTTATCTGTTTGCACAAATGTAATAGTTTTTCTGCTCATTTCTGCTTGTTACAGTACTTTTTTCCCCAAACGTTCTAACAATAGAAGCAAGTAACATGGAACAATTAATTTAGGAAGACATCTGAAAACAAAATTATCAATTGAAAATGAACAGATCTCAAAGGATCTGGGTTGTTTTGTGCCAATAATCTCCTGGGTCCTTCTAGACCATCAAAAAAGTTAGGGATATTTGGCTCTCAGTATTACATTACCTTAACTCTGTAATGGATATTAAAATTTGTTGATTCAAGCTTTCTTATTTTTAATATTACAATACCAGCCAGTATTTACACAAAGCTTTATAGTTACCCCAGCAGAAGACAATTTATGTTTGTTAGTATTCTATGATTTTAAATGTTTTTCCTGAAAAGAAAGAAGAAAAAAAAAAGAAAAAAAAAGGGGAAAATGGGACAAAAAAAAGAAAAGAGGAAGAAAAAAATAAGAAAGAACCAAAACAAAGATGAAACATCTTATTTTTATGAGAGGACTATGAAAAAGGAACTCCAAGCTCAAGGCTGGTTAAGTGGTCAGTTAATTATGAAAGATACACATTTTTGTCTATTAATCCTGCACACAAAACTTTCTTTCCCATATAAAAATGGGTACAAATTCATTTCAAATGGAAAAGCACACCTGTCTAACATTCCTGCACATAAGCATTTTCATGAGCTTGATGTGTAGTTTTATGACGAGCAGAGAGAAGGAAACTGAGCTGGGGATCGGAAAAGACTCACAGTGAAAGTGCTGATAGTCCTTTAGAACTTGAGCAGACAAAGCATTCTAGAACACACTGTAGTTTTTAAGTGAAAGTAGAGAAGATAGATGGAGAAAATCACATTTAAATTGTCTGAAAAAGTCTCCTGCTGAGAGAAAGGTGGAGGGATATTACATATGTATATCAGGTGACCAACAGATTTGATACTATCATGCCTCAGTTCCCCACTGCATAGGCAGTTATCTTACATCTGGCACTCAGGTGGTGCCTCACACTGAGACTGCTCTGTTTTCTCCCAGAGCTATTTGGGTTCTAAGAATGAGCAAGAGGTCATGATTTTTCATACTTTGTATTTACATACTTAAATAAATAGCTACTGTGGTTTAACAATGATAGGAAAACAATAGCAATAATGTTCTGCCCTATAGGTGAATGTGTGTGTTATCTCAGATACTTTTTTCATGATTTTACACATTTATTTTTGAACTGTTGCAAAAGATATTTGACAAATTGGTAGAGGATGGTTCTACAGTGCTAAGAAATCTTAGGATCTTACTTAGCCAGTGAATCTTTTGCTTTGCAGAGGCATCAAACGTTTCAGAGCTGTAAAGAAACATGAAAGCATATTAACCACTATTTTCACCCTCAACTGTTTCTCTCACATCTCTCAATTATTTTAAATTAAAGATTGGTAAATTCCTTCACTGTGAAGCATGTAGAATTTTACAGTTACATAATCTGATGCAGTGTCAGTCCATGACACTTTCATTATTCTGGTTTTTTCTGACCTTGTTCTCGGTTTCATGTATGTAAATGAGGGTAAAGAAGCATCTCGTCTCTGATACTTTCTGAGTTCTTTTGATCCTCCTCAGGGTGTGAGTGCATGTGTTTGTACACACACCGGCATGATAGAATTCCCAGCTCGGCCATGAGAGCTTTTAGGTGCTGAGATACTGCAAATAATAAAAAACCCCCAGAGCTGATTTATGTCCTTGTATGTGCGGGTGTCTAATTAGTATTCAAAAGGCATTACTTTCAATTGGATGCAGGGATATGTATTCTATGCCAAATATGTGATTCATACTGACTAATACAATATAAGTAATAGACTTGTTTACTTGTTTGCATTTAATTTAAAAGAAAAAGGGTTCTGACCATCCCTCTTCAAGATTGCACCAAGCCATCGTCCCAGAAAAAACCTACATATGTGTATTGAAATGAGTTTAAAGATAGGGTTTGATAAGTTGGAGGGCCATTCTCTCCTTGTGGAGCTAATGTATCTCCCATTACCATTAAATGGTGTTATATGTGCATATTAAGGGAAGAATATTAATGATTAATAATAACCCACAATTTCCAGTGTGCTGAAATCCTTCAGGAACCAGTGAAGGTCCTGAGAGCTGCCTAGTTTAGCTAAACTGTACCGTAAATGAACATATGTTTTATAGCAGATCTTTAAATAAACCCAGTGGATTCGGTGATCATTTCAAGGTCAGTCCAGTGTTAACTTTTGACATATAGCAATGCAGCTAAGTGTGCTTAAGAGTAAGAAAAGGTATTTATTTCAGTGCTGGCAAATAG
>VZTU01035963.1:0-11606 GCA_013400835.1 Zapornia atra | reverse complement strand
GGCTTTCCGAGGCATCAGAATGACACATCAGATAAAGTCACAAAGAAGTCTGTGGCACGTAGCAAATTGCCCATCCAACTTTCGAAAACTTTAGACTTTCAAATGCTCTGTAATTCTGTAATTTTCTTCCTTTTTGGAAAGTAAGTTTACAGAAGAAAAATGAAATGAAATTTCATATCTCTTTGGGATTTTTTTGTTTTCCAAATGTCTCTTAAATTTATTTCTTGACAGAGTTGGGCTGAAATAAAAAAAATCTCACATTTCATGCAGTGTGTGATGTGAGGTCTTGTTAACTCAGGATATTATTTATGGTTCTGCCTCATTTATTTCAACAGAAAATTTAACCTGGAGTTTAAAAGGTGGGGTTTTTTTCCAGTAGAATTCATAAAATTCATGTCAATGTCAAACTCTGAAAATTCATTCCTCAGCAGAAGTATTTTCCATAGCTGAACTAAAAGTATACTGTCCTTTAGAAAAGTATTATAAACCCTCTTACATGTGTGCTTGTAACTTAAACTGGAACAGAAAGAATAATGTAGTAATCCAACTCCTCTTCACAATACAGGGGGGTGGCTATAGGACCCAATCCCAACCACTTTGTTATAGAATGGTACTCCATATTATATCGTTTAATGCCCAAGTTTCTATTATAGTCTTTTTTTTTTCTCTAGTTGTGACCCTTAAAATCACAAATGATTATATCCTGCTGTTGGTAGTTTGGCTCTTTGGATGCTGGAGCAGAAATCTTTTGATGGTCACTAAACAGTGCACGATTGTGGGTAACTACACCTTGTTAGGCTAGTGCCTCACTCAAAACTGTCCTTGCGATCTTCACAGGCCCGCAGTTGCCACGCACTACAGTCCTTGGGGTTTTAATCCATTTTTCTGTGCGCCCCTTCCTTCCATTATGTTTATATATTCCTGTTGTTCACACAAAAACTGTGATTCACTTCACCTAGTTTTAGATGTCTACATCCAAAGCAGCCGAGCTTGACTCTTCTAGTTAATGAAAAACTCTTTAAAACCAAATTGTAATAATCTATTATGAAGTATAAAAGTATAGCTGACCTGACCTTGAGTCAGAGAATGGAGGAGGTAACCTCTGGAATTTCTCTCTGCTCCTACCCTCTGTAACCCAATACCAGTGTAAGATGATCAATCCTATCAGGTTTTGAGTTTGTATAGTGCCAGAATTTGGGATATTGTTAGTGAAAAAAATTAACTCAAGTTTTCAAGCCAAGCAAGATTTTCTTTGGTTTAAATATTTAAATATTGAAGACTATAGGTATCTAGTTCTCCAGATATCGTTCAGTGACTTTATGTAGTAGACAGTTCTGGAAATTCACACTAATAATAGTTGTAAGCATATTAAGAAAAGATTGAACAAATCCCTAACTTGTTGCGCAGATTCAGGCTTTATAAAATTCTGTAAAAATATTTCTTGTAAACATGATTATAAATTGATGCTGGATGAAATAATTTTCATCAGTCTGTGGCCACTTTTCTCTAAAAGTGCAGGATAACATACTAAGTCATTAAAACTGGTTTATGTACTCAAATAGAAACTGGTTTTCTACAAAGAAATGATTTGTAATTTATTGTTGCTACCCAAAACCAAGTTAAAAAAACCAAACCAAAACAAAAACTAAATCACTTGAGAAGGAAAAAATCCTTCATATTTTAAAAGTTAAAATATTGTCCTGTTATTCTTTTTTTTACCCCTCTGTTATGATTTTTAATTTGATATAAGATTGCCTTTCAGCTTTGTTATCTCCATCTATGGTTGTGCTTTCTGGTGTAATCTACTGAGCAGTGGAAAACTTAATTATTCTTCAAGTGGACAACACAGGTCTTCTTCAAGTAATATTACATCTCCTAATAGGTGTCATGGCACTCAACAGAAAGAGTAATTGTATACACTAGGAAATATTTCCTTGGGTTAGCAAATATATGTCATCTCTTTGGTGACTGATTTCTTTCTTATATTTTATTAAAGGTTTGCATTGTTGTGTTTGGTTATTGGTTTTGTTTTGTTTGGGTTTTTTTTAATATTGTCTAGCACACAGATAAAGGGCTTTGTAATATCTAGGAGATTTTGACTGGTATAAAATCATTATGGGTTTTGTTGGTTTTTTGGGGTTTTTTCTTTCTGTCACTATTTTTCATTTTGAAGGTGGCAAAAGTGTCCTCTTAGATCATAACTTCAAGCACATTCTTATTCAAACAGCAAGACAAATAACATCCCAAAGGTCTAGTTCAAAGCAGTGTTCATTATCAACTTGTTCTGTACTGTAAATTACAAGAACTCAGTTTCTCAAAATATTCTATATCAAAATTTTAACTCTATGTGGTGTTTGGAGGAGTTGATTACAGAAAACAAGAAAGGAGAAATGCAAAATAATGATAATTGTTAACAGAATTGACAGTGATGTGAGGCAAGTGAGAAAAAATATATTTTACAGGCAGGGACAGCTACAGTAAAAACTGGAGAAAATATAGGTCACAAAAGGCATAAGTGGGTTATCAATTGTATATGGTACTATGGATCTTTTACTGGAGGCAGGACAACAGCATAATAAAAATCAGGATATATGACCATTACAAGAGCAGACATTCTTCAGAAAGCAATGTTAATCAAACTGACTAATACAGTGGGGAAAATGACAACGTTCTGTCCTCACTGAAAAGACTTTATGTGGCAAACTTTCTTAGAGCAAAAATAAATGTTTAAATCCATCAAGAAAATGGTTATAAAACCATACTCAAAGAATATAAATAATAATTAGAAAATAAAATTTTACATTATTAGGAGTAGGCATATATGGTCTATAGCTGCACAACCAAAGGTAGTAAAGCTAGGTTATATGACTGGAATGTAATAGAAAAATGAAAATAGAGCAACTAGTTCTCCTACCCCCTCTGCTGCCTTCCACCAACATAAAAAAACCCTGGAGTTAAACTCCAGAAGTTTTTGATCTCTCTCTTTATATATGTATGAATATATACAAACCTACACACACATATATATATGAAAATGAATATGAATTCCTGTTATGCAAGAATAGTTTGGTGATAAACCCAGCATGTTAATATGAAGCCCAGTATTTAAAATGCATAATTCCATGTATACTTCTTGGCTCCGACTCCTTAAAAATGCCATTAGGAAGAAGACAACACTATTTATTTCCTTGTTTTTATAATATTTAAATCAAATAGAGAATTTTTTCTTTACCAAATATACTAAATTCTGAAACTTGAAAGAATTCCTTTTTCATAAAAAAGTGTTCTCCAATGTTATAATAATGTCATGGTTTAAACCACAGCCAGTGACTGAGCACCATGCAGCTGTGCTCTCATTCATCCTCCCACCAAGGGGATGTGGAGGAGAATGGAAAAAACCTCATGGAGTGAGATAAAAACAGTTTAATAGGATAACAAAGAAGATAATAACAACAACAACAGCCACAGCAGCAGCAATAATAATAATAATAAAAATAGCAATAATAAAAGTGATGCACAAATACAATTGCTCACCACCTGTGGAAAACCCACCCTGATGCCCAGTCTGTTTCTGAGAAGCTATCCCACTGCTGGCTACCTTCCCCAGTTCTGTGCTGAGCCTGACATTCTCTGTCAGGGAACATCCCTCTGGTCAGTCTGGTTCAGCTGTTCTCGCTGTGTTCTCCCAGCTTCTGGTGCACCCAGCAGGGCGTGAGAAGCTGAAAAGCCCTTGAATTGGTGTA
Source organism: Zapornia atra (assembly GCA_013400835.1). Taxonomy (NCBI): domain Eukaryota; kingdom Metazoa; phylum Chordata; class Aves; order Gruiformes; family Rallidae; genus Zapornia; species Zapornia atra. The sequence continues at coordinate 7,863 of VZTU01035963.1, read as the reverse complement.
GACACTACAACTATCTAGCAACAACTAAAACATCAGTGAGTGATCAACATTATTCTCATCTGAAATCCAAAACATAGCACTATGCCAGCTACTAGAAAGAAAATTCACTCTATCTCAGCTAAAATCAGAAGAAAGAATAAATTTATTTGAACTTAAATAAATACGATCACTTAATAATAAATATGATACTTAGGAACTGACAGTCCAAGTATATATGTGAAAAGATATATTTTCTTCCAGCTTTTCCTCATTTCTCCTTTCATTCAAGCAAACGTGTAATCCCAGTCCTTTCCTCTGAAGATACTGTTCGAAAACAGTGAAAAAGACAAGATTCTCGTAATAAACAAAATAGGAGAAATGAAATATATGACATCTTTTAGTAACATTACTTAGTGCTTTACTGGAAGCTGTTAAAAATGTTGGTTAGGAATTTATAATTGTATAAGAACAAAAGATACTTAGAACACTAAAGGAGGTCGAGGAAAATGACTACTCAGCAAAATTGTGCATTACTATAGTATATGTTCAGTCCATGAAGCCACTAAGAAATTTTAAGATCTTTCATTAGATGCTTTCTTAATAAGTGAGGAAACTGTGATCTGCATCTTCTCTGACCAAGGTGCATACTTAGGCTTAAGTGCATGATCCTGCTATATAGGTTACGGTCCCAAGACATAATTTTCTACTGGAATGAGACATAAAGGTCCATCTGTCCATGGACACTGCTAAACTCAGTTTATGAAGTGGGCCAAGCAAGAGACAGTCTGTGTCAAGAAAAGCTTTGCACACACATACAAAGTGAGGCTTCACTAAGATCTGCTCCCTCATATCCCTGTGGTGGGTTGCCACAGCCCAGCCTGGGGAAACATTGTGTTCCCCCCAGTCAGGCTCCGTATCAAGCTGTCGTCAGTGTAGTCATATGTTGGCACAGGCCATCAGTCAAGTCAGTCCATAGTGACATCACACTGCACTTTTTCAGCAGTCTCAGGTGTTAATTCTTCTGTCACTTGCTGATACACGATCCCTACCAAGGCTTATCCCATTCAATTCTTGTCTGTGTTGCCTTTTTTCCATGACTGATGATGCTCAATCCTCAACTTTTTGAGGACAGGTTCAGATTAGCTGTTAAGAAAAAAAAAATATTTTACTGAAAGAGTTGTCAGTGCCTGGAACAGACTGCCCCAGGGAGGTGGTTGAGTCACCTTCCTAGGACGTGTTTAAAAAAAGGGTAGATCAGGTACTTAGGGATAAGGTTTAGCATAGGGCGGGAATGATTGGACTTGATGATCTTAGTTTTTTTCCAACCTTGTAATTCTGTGATTCTGTGATTCTATGATGCTCCCATGAAATCTGCCATTTGAGTGGTTGGGAATGAAGTCCTGTTCTTCCACCCACCTGCTCCTTTCCACTTGAAGACTGTGAAGAGAAGCCAGTGTTGACTAATTTGACATGAAAACTCTGGATCTAGGAAACAAAGTGATCATTGGTTGAAGCCTAAGCGTTGATTTTGAATTTGCAGTTACTGGTAAGGATCGGTGATCTCAACAGAATCAGAACAGAGCTCAAATTCTTATGTCTTGTTATTTCAAGGGTCATTTCCCATTGCTCTGATAGATAGTAAACAAGTTTTTCTGGATCCCCTCCTGCAATATGTAAAGCGGTGATGAACAGTCTTAGTGTATTTAAGGCAGGCAAATAATGACATTTGTAAGTAGGAAATTGGTCTCTGACTGCCTGTTGCATAGAATAACTGCACACAGCATGTGAAGGATTAGACTCAAAAATTATACATATAAAATACTTTTATGATATATATTTGAAAGCCAGAAGTCTCACTACTGTAGATTTATAGACCAGTTATTTTAATTTGATATTGATTGTGGATCATAAGAATAGAGTGACTGTTGGGTATAACAAAATAAAACCAGACAAACTTCAAGCTTGTAGTCTGTATTTAGAGCGGAGCTTTATTGATTTTCTCTTTTAATAGTACTTCTGGTAGAGCTGAATTAATTACTACTATGTCCAAAGAGACAAATCTTTTGTCTGAAATTCTGTTTTTACTTTCTTTTGGAAATTTATTTTCTAAAATAAACAAACCAAACAACTCCATACTTTGAAAAGTGCTGAGACTATCACATTTAAATTAATTCATTATCCTCACACTGATGTGAAGTTCTGCTCTGGTTGGGGAAATAAAAGGTGGATTATCTTGTTAAATATAGACCATGACATTATCCAGCAGGCTGTTAGTTTAGCATTTCCAAATGCCTTAAGAGACTTTCAAATCTAGATGTTTTTAGGGTAGTGAAATTAACACTTTCAGATGGGATGAAATTTATATTATTATGTCACAGCAGGCTACATGGCTTGCTTAGACATCCTGATAAATAGCAAAAAAAGCTTGGATGCCCTGAAATAGGATTCTTCCATACTGCCTTTGCTGCCAGTTGCTATTAATCTCCACTTAAAACTGCATGGGCAAAACATCAGCTGCAATGCTGTGACCAATTTGAGCTACTGCAAAAGTATCCGCAGAAGAGCAATAAGAAGAACTGGAACACTGCAAAACCTGACATGTAAGCAGAGGCTGAACTACCTGGGGCAGATTAGGTGAGGGAAGGGGATGGTGATTGATGAGGATGTGATAGGAACCATGTTTGCCATGTGTATGGTAAACTTTGCTGCAGAGAAGAAAAAAACAATCTATTATCCGTCTGAAAAAGAAGTGAAAGGTTTTATTCCAACAATAAAATTTGTGTTATATTTTAGGGTAAAAACTGATCCAAATAAAAGCAATAGTGAAGTTCTGAAACAGACTGCCCAGAAGTTGAGAAGTCTGTAAGCTCAGAACTTCAACAACAGGCAAACATCCCTGAAGTAAGAGAAGGAAACTACGTCTACCTCTTTTTGGGCAGGAGGATAAATTTAGATTAATTTGTGAACCTTCTTGAGGCTTTATTTTATTTATTTTTATTATAAGCCATTCTTTTCAAAAGCACTTGCTTCAAAACAGGCAAAGAACTCAAGAAAGGTTTTCTAACCTTAGATAGATAGGATTAGGTAATGTATTTCTGGATGGGAAAGGCTGTACTGCATTTCTCATTCCATCCTTGTGGGTTATGTACACATGACAACCTAAAAACCCTGTTTAAGACTTAGGCTCCGGATTTCTGAGAGTCGTTAGGTCTGAGGTGTTTGAGCATAGTCCTAAGGTGGTCTAGGGCACTTTACTAATGAAAATTATTCTACGTTTTGTTTTCAGGGTTAGGCAGCAACAATACAGAGCATTACAAAAAGCGATTTTTCTTCATTTATTCCTAAAATGATGGTCAAGTGTCTAAGCTATAAAAGTATTTAGGGACCTTATTAATTTCTTTCAAAGATGGTAATCCTTTCTTGTCTTTAAAATAGGTATTGAGCTTTGAGTCATTTAAAAGCACTTGAGATGATTGAATCTGTGGGCTGTTGATTTTCGCATACCTAATGAAGCAACCCCTGCCTTGGTTTCAGTGGGATTTTTCCTAAATAAAGAAAGCAAGATCAGGACCTCGGAGACTCATGGAGATGCTCAGGGTAGTCTGATACAACACATGTTAGAGTCAGACCACAGCTCACACATCTGCTTCCTGGTGTGACATACTCGATAATTGCCAGCTCTCAGCATCCCAGTTAGCATGCTTTATAGGACAGAAGCTCATTTGTCAGACATCAACTGCGAAGAAAACCTCATTAGAAAAGTTGAGGGCATATAAAGTATTCTGCAGTAGTTTTATTGCTCTGTTTGCGCACATGGCTCTCTTGGGTGGCAGCTGTTGGGTGTTACTTCTGAGTTTGAGACAAGGAAACTCGACATATGGTTACACACAGAAGATGTACAGTAAGGGAAAACAGTTTATCTGGAAAGGAAAGCCTGTTTGAGAAACTTTTTGGTGTTAACCACTATCTTACTATTTTCCATTTGAAAGTATTCTTGATATCTCTACTGAAGTACGAAGGTGGAAAAAACTTTAGAGAGGAGGAAAATGTCCTTTAAAAATAAAGTTTAAACATTATTTATCAACTAAATATCCTCTTGCCAACAGACAGGAATTCTGATGACACAGTGATGGGTAGAGCTAGGCCAGATAAGATAAACAAACAGCCTCCTCAGGCACCTTCAGTGTATGAAGGTAACTCTAGCACTTTTCAGGTTAGCTTTGTTCCTCACTTTAAAGCGAGATTTACATTAAAAAGAGACTCTGGTCCTTCTGAAGTGTTATTGAGCTGAGACAGCCAGGAGACAGGAGACCCTTCATGTAATCAATGTTTTCCTTTGGAGTTCAGCATCTTTGTTAGCAATGTTTCTTACTCAAAAGTATGTTTAATGCATTGTAGAAATAATATGCTTTATAAGAAATACTGTAAAACATAACTGTGTATCTCATCCTAGGAGAACTTCTTTGTCCTTGTTTCTGATCACATTTAAGAAGGAGTTCCAAGAAGAGGAGTTAGTATGACTCGCAAATCTAACTGCAGTTTCCATTCTCACTTGGTGGCCATCATGACCTTCCTGAATATTTGAAAGAATAATATTGCAGACATTTCAAATGTCACTACTTTGCTCAGAAAATGTCTCTTAATGTGAGGCTATTGTAACAACAAAAAGCAAGACTTTGGTAAATATACAGTGTATCTTCAAATTTTAATCCAGCTATTCTGAAATAAAACTAGCAATTAAAAGTATTTTAAAAATCAGAATTAGGATAGTAAACACAAAAATATCCTAGAAGTAGTTTTTTAATATCAATATAAATAATTTATGAAATTAACTTGTTACAGTGCCATTACCAGCCCATTTTAACAGCCATTATGATTTCGTAAATGTTTTGTTAAACATCTGGTATTGAAAGCTGATGCTAGAGCTAAATACTAACAATTAAAAGGCTCTATTTTTCTCCTCATTAATTACAAATGTATTAGTTTAACAACAAAAATAACTTTGCTTGCATACCCTACACAAGTGTCTTTCACTCACACTTCAGAAAAATAGGTAAATAGAGGTAAAATATGTAAAAGGGGAAAATATTTCATTTCATGGTGCAACCAGGAGGTGCTAGCTTTTTTCAGATCCCAACAAGAAAGGCACAAATGCTTTCAAGGCAGATAACTATGTATTGATATAGTCATAGAAAAGGTGATAGCAGGTTATAAAATCTTGCATCCCTTGTGATGCAGGGAAATCTGAGGTATAGCAGTATCAGACACACCTGAGGTCAGGGTATGGCATGCTGCACAGATCCTGTCTGTGATGAGCAAAGGCCGTGAGTATACTTTACAGGGGCTTGCTCACAGTTTTGGTTCCTAAGGCACTGACAGCAATGAATCCCGGAATGTGCATAAACCAGTAACATTGATTACATGTACACAGATTAACTACATGTTGATTATGTGTACACTGGTTAATTATATCATTAACTAGATACACTTTGATGTACTTATGATATAGAGGCATGCACCAAATTATCCGTTATGCGGAGCACCAGCTCCTTGCACAGTAATCCTCTCAGCTGATTACTACAAGTAGGAAGGATTACATTTTTACATTGATGAGCCTGATACCTGCGTATTGTGGTGATATGGGGGCATGTTTTAGTACAGGGGTTTGGACATGCAGAGTAGAATAGAAAATGAACATATAAAGGAACTTCTAAGTAGTATAAGATGATTTCTGCTGAAATAACTGTAAAAAAAGAAATGTAATGCATTAAAGTTCTAAAACATGGCAGATCTGTCTGTCCCCCCAGATAATTTTCAAACCCTTACCACTTATTACCACCAAAGAGAATATTCAGAGAAAAAAAAATTAGTTTGGTATACAGAAAAGAACATTCCCTTAGCCTCAAGGAATTATTATTTTTTTGTTTGACAGTTTTTCTTCTAGTGGGGCAATTTATCTCGTGCAAACAAATACATCCTATAATTTTCATCTATCTGTCTATTGGCTTATCTGAAAAGAGAATAAAGCAGCATGCTATTATAATGAGTGCTAGACATGAAATAAAAACAACTCTGCTTAATTTCTTGCTCAACTATAAACACATTTTATAATCTTAACTAAGTTGCCTTAACAAAGATCCACATAAAGATTTAGATGGTTTCTAAATTCTCAGCAGCTATGACCCCCTGTTCTGCTATAAGAACCACTCTCCCCAGCCTTTGACCGCATCCTCAGCTGCTGCAACGCTGCTGATGTTTGCAATGCTTAGTGTGGAAACTGCTGATATGAAGTGCCCAAGCAAATCCATGGGGCAGACTCCTGAGCTCTGTCTGAGAAAGCTGGTACTTGGGCTAGTGCCATAGATGAAAAACAGGAGAAACAAGAGAGCTGCAGCAACTTTTTCCCCCCACACCCTGGCTATTTTGTCCTGGATTTGTGTGGGGCCAGTTAGCTAAGCGTGTGACACCTTCACAGCCTTGAGACTGAAGATCTGTTGGAGATGAACTGTTAATACAGCATCAGAACTTTTTGTTACATGAATGCACAGATATTCAATTCCTTTCCCTCCAATAAACAGATATATGCATATATGTATGGTGTGTATCACGCAGAACGGGAGGGAAAACAGAATGTGACTGAAACTGTTGAGTCTATTAAAATGTTCCTCAGTATCAAAGCTATAGCCAAAAATAATTTATACTACACAATGAGTCATGCATCCTGCTTCCATCCCTGAGTAATGGCAGGATGTGAGGAAGAACATGTGATACCTACTTAATGAGAATTACGAAGAGATTCATTTAAAAATGTACCAGCTTGCTACCACAAACTTTTGTATCACATCAAATTAAATCAGTGAGCCAGCACGCTCTGCTGCTAGACATGCCTTTCAATGCAGACACTGGTGCCTCTCTACCTTGCTGAATGCATCTCTCATACAGTAATTTAGAAAATGATCCCTGGGAATGTTTTACGTCTAAGGACTTGGTTCAGACAGGCTTTTGTCTAATAACTGTGTGGCCACACAAAGAATGATATTAGAAATGTCATCTTATATTAGTAAAGGATCAGCTCAGACTAAAGCTATTGTCATCAGTGCTAATCAATCTTATATTAGTAAAGGATCAGCTCAGACTAAAGCTATTGTCATCAGTGCTAATCAAACTCAAAAGTGGAACTGGAGTAACACTGAAAATATTAAGTAAGATTTTTTTATAATATGATTTGCTTTGACTCTGCTTATGTCTCCACTATATTCTCTCTCTACAGCTGCTGACAGGAATACAAATATAGTGTGTGTGTCTCAAGACAACACAAACTTAAAAAGCTCTGTAAAAATAGAATTGAGTAAACACATCACAGTTTGAGCTTGGCAACATCATAATGAGACACAAAGTCAAGAAAAGTAACTTTACTGATACACCAAGATATAAAATAATAAGATACAGTAATGCATAGTAAAGACACCTGAACAGTCTAAACTCTACATTGTCATGACCCCATATTAAAACCATACTTTTGAATTACATTGTGTTAATTTAAATGACAACCATCCTCCACGCTGAGGAATCACAAAAGCTTCAGAACAAAGATGTTGTTTTCAAATACGGCAAAATTATTGCAATTAGTTTAATTGTTTTGACTACTCACGTAAGAATTACTGAAGTGTTGAGATGATCTTTTCTTTACTGTTATAGAAGCATTAAATTTTCTTACTAATAACTACTGAGTTTACTTACAGTTTTGGGTTTTTTCTCACACATAAATCTGTGGATAAAATAATTATGTAGACAAAATGAATGTATATTATTTTTGAAATAATTAATGAGAAAGAACATACTGCAGGAACTCTAATATTTACACTGAAATCACAGAATCACAGA
>VZTU01035958.1:0-14407 GCA_013400835.1 Zapornia atra | reverse complement strand
CCAAGTCAGAGCATGTGACTGCGTGCATCATGGGAACCTTTAACAGTGGTCAGTGATATCCTAAAGAGCTGCAATTAATTTCTAATGTATTCAGTACTTTTAAATGGTTTTATTATCTTTATTATTATATCAGAGAGTAATAGTTTGTTTTCTTCAAAATTAATCTCCAGTTCCCAGAAACAAAGTGGCAATGATATCCATAACAGATGAAAACATACATTAGAAGCAACAAGCAACCACAGTCCTTGAAGTGGGTATTCAGCAAAATTTAGACAACACAGGCTAAATTTCTTATTTCCTGAATATCTGTCCCCTCAACTCAAAATCACTTAGCCTATATTAGTACTTCCATTTTATCCCTGATGCTCATTTCACAGTTAAAGATGCACCTTTGTATACATCTCAGAAAAATTTACTTTTATGTCTCTGAATAGATAAAAGCCTGATATAATTCAGAATGTATAAATTGCACAGCAAGATTGGACCAAAAGGAAATTATTCCAATGTTTGTTGTAGTCAGAAATTAGGAGCTTTTCCCATGGAGTAGAATTTAATGCAGGTTATAGTCTCTCTCAGACTGAGAATATTGCCTTTTACAAAAACAATTCAAGATTTTCAATTCCAAGGGGCAGTCCTGTTGGCAGCAACATAGGAAGGAATAATCCCTCTACCTCTATTTTTTCTTTCTTGAATGTTGTTTTCCAGATCCCATTTCAAGTTCCTTGCTGTTCTGTCATCCTGCATAGGTGTTTAGGCATCTAAATTGGTGATGTGTTTATTAGTCAAGTTGGATGCTTCAGAAAACACCTTTCAAAATTCTCACATTCTTTATTAGATAAACCCATTGCTATTTGCTAGAAGATACACCCATTAGCTCTATTTATTAGTCAGTATTATAAATAATAAGCAGCTATTTCAATGAAAAAATATCTATCTAGTTTCTAGGACAATTTCCATGTAATAAATGCTGTAGCTTGCAATATCAGTCATGCTGGAGTTCTTTCAAATATATTTAAATAACCATTAATATTCTATGACAGAGAAAAGGAAAATACATGGGACTTTTTTAAATTACACACAAATTTTATCCTCTAAGTTAGTAGAAGGTCTGTAGGATTTAAAACACAATAAAGTAACATATACTGGGCTGAAAATTAAACAGATAAGGAAAAACTGGATGACATAGGAAGAAAATATTTACAATATTTAAAATATTTTAGATGTATGTATGATTCTCTGCTCTCATATACAGATATTCACCAGCAGACATGTTGTATTTGTTAAATAACTGCTAGATCTATTCTTATGGTTTACTAACAACATTCATAAACTAGTTCTTAACTACAAGAAATTATAGACTGCCAGAAATTCACTTTACTTTGAGATATAAAATGTACCTTCTGGAATTTCTATCTCATTTAATGTGAGAAATCCTGTCCTATATTCCTAGACAGGGCACCTCTATCTATATAAAAGTAATCACATTAATTGAAGCATCAGTCTGGCATAGCAATTGATTAAAATTACAAATCAGAGCCTTACAGAATTCTCCATTGCACACCACTAGATGGAAATTTGCCAAGGGATATCTAACTGCCCATCAAGGAATTAGGAATTTGTAAAGGTTGAGACAGGTACAACAGATGGGTGGATATGGAAGATAGAAGGAAGGATTTATTTTTTAATGGTTTAAGCACAAAGAATTACAATAGGCACAGGCAGTGCTGTAAAATTGTCTTCTTTCAAGGTTATCATATTCATTATTGTACCACACAGGAAGAAAACTAAAACAAAACCAAAAAAAAGCAACTGGATTTTTTTAACCTAAATACATTTTAGCTTGTTGTCTTGTTTCACAGAAATATACAGTCAAGCACAAAGCAAAGAAATTTTACTTCTTCAGCTTCACTGCACTTAAAGAAATCTAGAAAGCTCTATCTAGTTTGCTTTTTGTCTCTGCTTTCTCTTCTCCTAAATTTTCTTTTCATATGATTCACTCTCTGCCAGTGACTACTTGCTGAGCCATCAGCAAAGTAGAAAGTTATTGTCACTTTCCTTTTCCAAGGAATCAGGAGAAAAAATAAAAAGGCCGAGCAAGGGGGCTGGGGGGCAGGGAGGGAGCGCCAGATAAAGGCCCCAAATTGAGAGCTGTTAGATTGTAGAATAGAAGTTTGTACTAATTTGTAGATTTTCTAACCAGAAGGGATCATAGTCTTAATCTATTCTGATTTACTGCAAAACCAATCCCATTGAAATTTCACCTAAATAGATTCTCTGTCAAGTTCATAGCTTGGTAATGAGACATAGAATTTCAGTGAAAAAAAAATGGCTTTATTGGGTTAAGGACTTCAAGTGAGAGACAATACTTTCTACACATCCCAGGGTACATTGTTCTGATGATTAAAAAGCAGAACTATTAAACAGTTGTCTTCTAGTTCTATTCTAAATTTACCTGGTTTTAATTCTTACCATTGATCTTAGAAAACTTTTCCTTATTACACTAGAAAATGTGTATCTTAGAAATATTTATATCTATATATACAGACACAACAAATGGAGTATACTCAGCCTGTCTTGTAAGGCTTAACTAAATTGATCATCTACCCTTTTTTTTTTTTTGGTTCAAATTGGGTTTCAAAATCTTTTTTCTTTTTTTTTAAATCTGTTGCTTCAAATCTTTTGGGGGGATTTTGAGAATTAATTTATTATTTAGACAATAGAATGATTCAAAGTATTAAAGTTACTGTAACACAGTCAGCGCTTTTCAGTCATTTATAACTATGGAGTAACGTAAATCATTAGTTTTACCATGAATTTCAGTAGGTTGGTGGACAAACTGTCTTTCTAGGTACAGACGTATGCCACTTGTATTCCCATGACTGCACCATAATAAAAAGTACCTTCACCAGTTGAAAAACATGCTAGAAAAAGGCTAAAATGTATTATCACCAAAACCAGAAAAACATTGTAAAACTTTATAATTTTAAAGCAAAAGAAAACCAACCAAAATGAAAAACATCAAACTTACAATAAAAACACTTTCTCCAATTTTTTAGAAGTAATTTTACTACAAGGAATGCATATAACTTTAATCACTAGTCCTATATGGCTGGTTATGCACATTGATATATATATATAGATAAGCAAAACACACATGCACACGTACATATATATATATATGTATATCACATACTTGGAAAAGTTTATATGCTTTGAAACCTTATACTATAATTTAACAGGCATTATGTTAAAAAATATTGAAACTTACAGACAAAGGCATATTCCAAAACTTCAATGAATCATTCAATTTCCAGATGTGCTTCCTGCATGTATCAGTAGATTCCTGGTGTCATGCTGTCAGACTCCGGAAGGTTATGTTAAAATGAAAAACTCCAACTCAGACTTTAACACAGGATGGAAAGCTTATCTAACCTGACAGTACTCTGGAAATAATCATTCTGACTTGTCAATGATGGTACATGCCAGGATCTTTACATTATTTAGTAATAAAGGAAGTTAAAGGGAAAAAAAATGGGGGGAGGGGCATGTGCGGTAAAAAAGAAAAAAAAAAGAGAAATTATGTCCTAGGGTCACATTTGAACTGTGACAAAGGAGAGAACCATAAACCAAAAGAAAAACAATATAAGTGCATAGAATCTTGTGATGTATGTAATTTATCACTCAGAGTTTAGCTTTAACTGTTAGCTACACCTAGAATTCCATTCAAATTGAAAGAGTAAATGATAAAGTATGTCTCAGTATCATTTGTCAGTGAGAAACTATCATCTGTTTATCACCTGGATGTAGCTGCCTTTGCAGAAGCAACCTTCAATTGACAAAGGACATCTAAAATGTTTTTTGAAAGATGAAAAAGCTTGGCCTTTTCTGTTGTTTACAAGGAACTTAGGGAAAATTGTGGGAATTTTAAAACAAATTTCTCCTTTTCATGACCCAACAAAAACAAAACCCAAACGTCACATAGAAATTTTCTATTGATATTATTTTCTTCCAAATATCTCTTATTCATACCAGTCCTCTTCTGTTTTTAAATATACGGTGGCTTTGATTTAAACAGACATTCCCAGCTGTGCCAGAGACACACTAATTCTTACTCTTAGATACCTGGAAGCAGTTAGTTCTCTTGCAAGGTTCTGTTTGCTCTTCAAATAGTAAAAAACTTTGGTGTGTATGTAGGCATGTTGATTATAGGCCATTGTTCTCTATCAAGTACTCTGGTTTGTTGGATTTTTTTTTGGTTTTTTTATGTATTCAACTAAGTAATGATAATATTATTAATAGTAATAGCAAACATTATAAGGAGATTAGGAAGAAAAGAGAAGTAATTGGTATAAGCAATGCAATTTTTCTGCATATATATATAAGAAACAAGATAGCACTATAGTGAAAATGCAATACATGTGATAGCAATATCTGAAATATATAACAGTGAGAAATTAAACTGAAGTTTTGTGAAGTGTGATCTGAATCAAACTATTTGTTATTGATCTGTTCTCTGAATCAAACTCACTACATTAAAGAGAGATAATTCCCATGACTTCAGACTGTTCTGAATGAAGATAGAACTGCAGGATGGAAACTGGTATTCCAGTTCTGTTGGTCATTGTTGTCACCTGCTGTCTTTGTTATACACTGGAGAAGCATTGGATAAAAAAGACGAAAAATAAGGAAAATATTTGTTAACTTTTTTTGCCCCTTCCAGCTGCATGGATAGTAATGGTTACAACAGGGCCAATGGTTTTAAACTGAAAGAGAGTAAATTTGTATTGCATACAGGGAAGACATTATTTACAAGAGTAGTGAGGCATTGGAATAGGTTGCCCAAAGAAGTTGTGGATGCCCCATCCCTGGAACTGTTCAAGGTCAGATTGTACAGGACTTTGAGCAAACAGAGTGCTCAAAGTTTAGTCATCAAAACTTCTTAAGGGAGAAGAAGGCCTAAAAGTCTGGGTCTTTTCTGAAAGAGTGACCTTGTCACTAAGTGACTGTACAAAAGTCACCAGTGCATACAGAGAGACTGAAATGAGATCCATCTCAGCTGTCTGAATAAAGAGTTTTGCAAGGCTATATATTGTTTTAACTGAACAATCTTTGGTTGAGGAAATTAACAAAGTAAAGCTGAAGACTACACTTTGAACACATGGTAGTTGAAATTTTATCCCATGGGAAAGTTTTCAATGGAAGTCTTAGTCACCTTGGGCATATCAGGTGGCTGTGAAGTCTAGGTAGCATTTTGTTGGGGTTTAACCTGGTCTTTCTTTCCCTACCCCCTCCCCCCCCGCTCCTCCCGCCAAGTGGGATGGGGGAAAGAATTGAAAAGAAAAATGTAAAACTCATGAATTAAAAAAAACCAGTTTAATAGGAGTAAGAATAAGAGTAAGAGTAGCAGTAAAAGTAGAATATACAAAAAAAGTGATGCACAGCAAAATTGCTCACCACCAGGAAAGGAGGCTCAGCTAGTTCCTAGGTTGCCCTGCCTCCTTGCAACTCAGTTACAGGCTAAGTATGATGTCATATGGTACGGAATATCCCTTTGGACAGTTTGGATCTGAAAACTCCTTGACTGCTTAGCAAAAATTAAAATATTATTGTGTTATCAACTTCATTCTCATACTAAATCCAAAGCACAACAATATATCAGATGCTAGTTAGAAAATTTAACTCTATTTCAGTCAAAACCGGATTGCATTTATAGATTGCAGTCCTGAATTTAGGCTCACAAGTAAAACTTGTTTAGGCTTACAAGTAAAACTTTTGTTTTAAAGCAGAGCTCGTATGAATAACCAGAGGCATGTGCCCCTAGAAACAGTTAATTTGGAATTAAAAATCTGATCTTGTAACTATGTCATTATGCGCCCAGAACATGGAGCTATGAGAAGTACAGTCCTCAGATATAAGTTCCTTTCAAAAATGCTACCAAAATAAAAAGGGATGGTGTCCAGATTTTCCAAAATAGCCTTCCAACTAATTCTCTTCTACAAGCACCTAACTGTTGCAATAATTGTATCAAGTCTTTCTCCTACCTCGTTTTGAAATACTTCAAGAATCTGTCTCAGCTGGAATGTGAGGATCTAGAACCAAACTGCAATAAACAGAAAAATGTATGATGGAAAAAAAAAAAGGCAGCAAAGGGAATTTCAAGGAAATCTTGAGTGCCAACTGGTTATTCAATATCTGACACGGAAAAGCAGCTTTGGTATTACTTTCCAATGATTCAGACACATAAAAAATTTTCACTGAGGTGATTTTTCACCCGTCTTTTATTCCTTCCTCTTTTCTTTTGTCTTCCCTCAAGAACTTGAAAGACATTTGTTTATTATGAATTCACCCTATATCGTCACCAATTACCTGAGTGCCTGAGGGGTTCCAGGAATCAGTTTGAAACAATTAAAAAAAGATGAAGCAAGACTGTCCCTTCCAGCTCACAGAAGCAAAAGTTTAGCTTGGACTGAAATTAGAAAAAATAAGTGTTGTGTACACTGTTTGACTGCTAAATAAATCTGCATCTAACAGTAAAGGCCATAATTTAATCATGTGACTTTGAGCACTGACCAGAACTTTTTTGGCAACGGTTGTCTATTGCTGACAACGTCTTACATAAGTCATATTGTTATCTCAGTTTAATAGGACAGTCTTTGCTGGAATGTTATCTAACTCAAGGTCTTTAGGACCTAGATCTAGTTTCTATTAGATTAATAAAATGAAATAAAACAAAACACACACCTTTATAGGAAATTATCTAGCAAATGAGTTTCTTCAAACTCAAGTCTCAGGAGAAATATTTCACTCCAAGGCATAGCTAAATAAACACCTGTTAACAGACTGCAGTTAATGCCAGTACTTTAACATTTGCTGAGAGAAGACCTAAATAGTGCTCAGAAAACTGAGATGCAACTAACTTTAAAAAATAAAAAAATAAATAAAATAAAAGGGCTGGAGCTTTTATAGCACAACTAAGTTGATTAATTGCACCCTCAGGGTTCAGTATTATGTATATATGTGAAACTTCATGTGATCAAATATGACTTCAGATGACAATATTAAATCTAAGTAGGTCTATCACTGTATCAGACCTTGCTGCAAAACTTGAATTTAAAGTCATTGCAACAGAAGCTATCATATTATTACCATCTGCCTATATGTCCTGATTCTGCCCAAGCCAGAGTTAACATCCCAGGTGAGCTGAGTTAGCCCAGGCTGTTTTCCACACCTCCTGACATCACTTCCCCATAAAGGGTCTGGACTGCTCCGGCGCAGTCCAAATGCACCTGGGGTGTTTTGTTAGTTCCCCTGTTAGTGCAGCACTCTGTGTTATTGCTGGCTGTGAGTCAAATTGGCTGTTATTGTTCTACATTCATGGTGATTTTGTCCTTATCCCAACCCGTGGAGGCTCTGTATGTTTCTCCTCTGGAAGTTAGTGAGCAGTGTGGTGTGCCCAGCCACTGACTGGGATTGAACCACCACACTATATAAGATTGAATAATGTTTCTTTCCCTTTCTATTTTTAACCAGAATTTATACTTTGCTCCTTGATTAAGCTGTCCTTTTTTTTTTTTTTTAATGTTGCAAAAACATTTTCACTGTTTTCATTGGTTTTCTTCCTCTCAGTATGTTTTTTTAAATTTTAATTGCCCAGGGTTATTTGGGGGTTTTTTTTGGTGTTTTTTGTTTGAGGTTTTTTTTTCAATTTCTTTGTTTCAAAGGACAGTTTTTAGTCTTCGTAATTATTATCATGATGGCCTCTTAATAAATGTTTTATTACTCCATTCCAGCTTAGGGAATCTAATTCTCCAACTAATTGAAGACTCCGTTCACTATTTTTGTCTTATGATGATAATAGCTTGGGTAAACTAAGGCCTGGGAAAGGGATAGTTTCTTTTTTTATTTTTTTTTTAATTTGCTGTATATTATCCTTTTATATCCTGCTTCACTAGAGCCTATGGTGTACTATTTCTTGCTTTCATTATTATCTGTAGCTACCACCCTTTAGTGTTTAATATAATCTTTAATATTACATATTTTTATCCCCATAAATAGATTTAAAATGCAATACAATTTAATTGTAGCTAAACTTATTTCCTGAAAGATAATATAGAGATTATTACTACTTATACAAATGCATACAATACATTTGGGGAATTCAGTGGTGGTGAAAGATGAAGCAGAATATTTCTTAAAGGTACAACTAATTAAATAAAATGATACCATAGTCATGCACACAGCTTCTCAAAGGAAATCTATCTGATAGGTGTAGTCTATGTGTGGCTTTAAGATATTAAAAATATTTGTACCATAAGTTTTAGATAAATGAATATGGGAAGATTGTGCATTCATATACTATAAAAATTGTTATATATGTATATAAAAAAGGGTAAAATTACATAAACTGTAATTTGTTTGATGTTCATAGCAATGTGAATGTGTGGTAGTATGTGGGCAGAATTTTTTTTTAAAACTTCACCTTCTGTGTTTAATATAAAAATCTAACTTTTTCATAATGTAAACTGTTTGTTCACTTATGCTTTATATGGCATAAATTCTTATCCAACATAAAAAGTAATCCAGATCAAATCAGAGTCACCAGATTGTAGTAATTAAGATCATTGGTTTTAGTTGTTATTTTGCCCTTTTGTTTACTTCTCCGGCATGAGAGAGAATGCTTTCAGTCCCTTCCTGAGGTTATATACATAATAAATCCATAAAATCCATCCTAGCATGTGAGGGGAAAAGTCAAATAACTATAACAGAATTCAAGAAAATAAGGAATATTAACTAAACATAGGACAAGAATCAGACTGCCTAATAATTTACTATATTTTATGTATTACATGAAGGTGCAAAAGGAGACACATATTTCATAAAACCTTGTAATAGGAAAAACAAAATAAAAGGCTATTTTACAATATGATTTAGTATCTAAAATGGGATTTAATTAAGACTACTCCATGAATAAGAGAAATTTCTCCGAAATCAAGCTCAGACGAAGCTGAAATGATACTGGTGAGCTGGAGAAAACACCTGGAAATTATTGCAGAATTTAGATCAGCATCTTGAGTGAATATTGTCTGTTCTCATTACTAGTGCTCTCATTTAAGGTTTACTCCAGATTCCCAGCTGCTGGCAGATGGCCACACTTCGGTAATAGGCAGCTCTTCTTTGTCTTACATCTGAGACTGTATTTTCTCCATTTACATTATTGGTGTGTCAATGGAAGGACTATACTTGACTATGATTAAGAAAATGAAACAAGCCATGTGCTATAAGAGCATATGAGAGCAATGCTCTGTGAAATACAGTAAAAACTATCTTCATTCCATCTATGGAAATACCAAACTAAGAGTTATACTGACTGAAAACTCCTTTTAAAGTAAGTGAAAACTGATTTCCTTTCAAGAGACAAGGCAGATCTTAGTTGCTTTTACTCTCTGGACTTTTTTTAGCTGGATGTCTTTAGGCTTGAGCACTACCATGACACTCACTTCTATGTCACATGAGACACAAGAGAGTCCCAAACTAAATTAGGGCTAACCTGAAAAGTGTGGATCAGTTAACCTCTGAAATAAGGAACTAACTGAATATAATTAGGTGGGGTGAGCCTGGGACCTGACTAATTTATGTCTGCCCATACAGTTTGGCATCTAGTTGGCTTATTCTTTCTGAGAAGCAGGATTTTTGCCTCAGTAGTGATTTTCAAATTCTTACAGGATCTGATTTGAAATGGGTCATTAAAAAGAAGAAACTGGGAAAACTGAAGAAAAAAAAAAACAAACCAACCCTCTCAGTGGAAGTGTGAAATCTGATCCTGAATTTCACTCTCACAAGAAAAAAATCCAAAGAAATAAGAAAATCAAGCATCTTGGACTTAAAGTGTTAAGTGCCATTTCAGTTACCTTAGGGTATTTGATATCCCACAAAGGTCTCTGTTGTGTATTGCAAATCCTGTGCAAGTTTCCCAGACATTTTCAGAAATATAAAATTACTCTCAATGTCTATGGTTAGACAATTAAATGGACCTTTTCATTTCAGAGGAGTGGGGTATTTTTGCTTAGCATAAACATCCAGGCATATTTTATTCCTGTGGCTTTTAAATTTTATTTAAAATGATTAAGCCAACATGGAAACTTGGTATTTTTTGACTCTTTTTTCCTTAAAATTTAGCCCAAAGATTATGATCTCATGGTGTCAAATTTCATGAAGTAAAGGTTCAGACAATAGCACAGAATTTTTAATGACTGAGTTTTTGCCAAGAGCAGATTGTTTCTTGTTTCTGCAATGAATAAAAAATGCACAAATCAAAAAGAACACATATCAAACAGTTCCTGAAGGTCACCTGATGTAATAAACACATTTCTTCATTCATGTATCCACTTCTTCAGAAAATATAATTACCAGAGGAATGGAAAACACACTTTAAAATGAGAGTATTCCACCAGGCCCTGGATTTCCCTCAAAATCTAATTCTTGTTAAAATGAATGCAATAGTTAAATAAAGGAAATGATTGAGGAAATGGCTCTTTGACCATTATGATGGTAGAGAAAAGACTTCTGTAAGGTCCGTTTTATACATGAAAGCTAGTACATCCAATAACATGATTGATGAGTGACTGTCTTGTAATCGTTTTGCTGTTTTCAAAACAGCACATCTCATAAAAGATGACATGCAGTCTCCCTCATCAGGAGTCTGCGGAGCCAGTTTAATGAAGGTAAAAGTGTGAGTGTTGCAGTTGGGCAAGTTTTTTAATATTGCTGCCAAGAAGACAAAAAAACCTGAAAATTCCGTGTCAGTCTTTCAAAACAATAGTCACAGCAACAAGAAAATCAACATCTGTTGTGTGTTTTTCCTTTGTTTCTTCTAATCGATCCAGCAAATCTTTGCCAAACATTTGCACAGTATGCCATAGAAATGTCACTTGAGGGTGAAAAAAGAGTGTCACTTTATAAGTAAATGTCATTTTGCAAGTAAATACCATTGAGTAGGGAAAGAAAAATGACACTGAGAAGCTCAATGGCTAAATGGCTGATGATACAAACGAGAAGCAGAGCATGTAATGAAGATTCCAGTTAATTTGTACACCATCTGTCTGATGTCTTGGTAATACTAGATGGTAAAGGAAGTAGTGAGTTTCCAAATCTTCTTAACACAGGAACTTTACCGTTCAACAAGCACCTGCAGTAGACAATGTGCTTCCACCCTAGCCAGTCACGGTAACTCAAATACCTCTCCTTTTCAATTACTTCTTTTCCTGTCATCGAGTATTGTAGAGTTCTGTTATCTCTGCTTCTGTACTCCTAGCTTCTTTTCTCCCTTCACCTCCTGTATCTTCTTTGCACTCACTTATCTACTCTAAGCACCGAGGTCTAGCTGATATATTTATCCAGCTACCTTACCTTGGAATATTTCAAAATCTCTACTGTGCCATCATTCCTATCTCACCCTTATAATTCTGACTGCTTCTCCATTTCCTTTCTGTAATGCACTTTCAAAGAAATGAAGGTTGTAAGCCCTATCCTGGACTGAGTCAAAGAAGTGTCACCAGCAGGTTTAAAGAGGTGATTCTCCCCCCTTACTCTGTTGTTGTGAGACCTCACTCCTGGTATCCCCAAAAATATGGACATAAGCCTCTTGGAGTGAGTCCAGAGGAGGTGATCAGAGAGCTGGAGCACCTCTCCTGTGAAGACAGGTTGAGAGAGTTCAACTTGTTCAGCCTGAAGAAAAGAAGTCTCCAGGGAGACCTTAGAGCAGCCATCCAGTACCTGAAGAGGAGACTACAAGAAAGCTGGAGCTGGAACATTTACAATTGCATATACTAAGATGACAAGTGGTAAACAACGTAAACTGAAGGAGGATAGATTTACATTAGATATTAAGAAAAAAATCTTTACTGTGAGGGTGGAGAGACCCTGGATCAGGTTGCTCAGAGACTCCCACTTCCTGGAAATATTCGAGGCCAGGTTGGATGGGGCTTCAGACAACCTGGTCTAGTGGAGAGTGTCCCTTCCCATGACAGGGAGGCTGGCACTAGATGACCTTTGAGGCCCCTATTAACCCTGGACAGAATCATCGAATTACAGAATGTTAGTGATTTGAAGGGATCTTGAAAGATCATATAGTCCATGGCCATGGACATTATATTATTTTATGATTCTATGATTTATTTACCATTACCAGAAAATTAATCACAAAGCTTGCTAAGGCTAGGTAAAAAGAGTTCATGTTTTATGCATTTAGTAGAAATATAAGATCTTCGAGGCTTTATAACACATACTTCATTATTTTAAGTTTGTCTATGCAAAAGCTCTTGGCAAAGAATCTGTAGAATCTATACTCAATGAAATTATTGACAATGAGTGTTGATATTTGATTTAGCTTTTAGGATAGAAATAATAATTTATAACATGAACTTAAATAGTTTGCATAAATTAGTAAGAAGAAGGTGAATGAGAATTTTCTATTTATTTTAATCTTCCTCTCCCCAACTTTTCTGTTTTCCTTAATGTACCACTTCACTGTTTTCTTTAAAACCTTCTATGTAGGTTAATTGTTGCAGATTTTAGTAAGAAGTACTTGTAAGTTCTCAAAGTGACAGTATTATCCAGAAGAAATTAATAAGTCCAGAAAGGTGCTAGCAAAACATACGCACATAGAAATAGTATTGTATTTAAGGCAAATTTACTCTTCAGCTATGCTAAGGAAATAATATATATCTGCAGTGCTTGAAGAGATCTGAATAAACATGTGTGTTCTATCTTCATAACAACTTTTACCTAGGAATCTCAGTTCTTTACCTAGTAATTTCCACACAAATACCAAAATCAATATCCCTGGTTTATGATTTTGTTTTCTGACTTCCAGCCTTCCAGTCAGTTCTACACACTTTTCTGCTCCTTGCTCTTAAACCTCTTCTGCCTTAAACTTTCCCCTCTGCTCTGTTTTGCTTCCAATCCTGGAGTGAAATCTTTTCATACCTTGGTAGTGCTGTAATCCAAGCTCCCTGTCTTCCCCAAGCCTGGTATGAAGAAATGAGGCGGAGAAAAATTCCCATTTCTTGCAGAAAGGAATGTGTCTTTTTAAAAAATGTCATTTTGTTTCAAACTTGTCTTTATTCTTCTTTGGTAAAGTCAGCAGCAGAAGATGGAAGCAGTGTCCCTAGCTCTTCTTGCCTGGAGTGTCAAGCAGAGAATGTAGCTTACAGGTTTTGGTGTGGGTTTTTTGTTTTGTTGTTGCTTTTTTTTTTCTTTTCTTTTTTCTTTTTTCTCTCCCCCTCTCTACCCAGGTTATATTAATAATATACTCACCCAGGAAATTATGCTTTATTCCCAGAATCTGCCATTTGGCTCACTTCAGACATCATACACAGATAAAATATCTGTTTGCACAAGGGGAAACCATATAATTGGCAAATGAGAAGCAGAGGCCAGGAAAACTGTGGGTTTCTGTAAACTGTGCCAAAACAAAACATGTTCAATATTTAGTGCTGCTAGTGACATTCCCAAATTACACATCTGTGCTTTTGATTTACATTCCAGAGGACCAGGAAGCAGATGGAAAAGACATTCAGAAGAGGACTATTCTCCCTTATAAATTTGTGTAGGACCTGCTAAAAATCCTGACTGCTGACAATCACATGATTTTTTTTTTTTTTATTTTTATAAATAAAATCTTGAATGAAGCATTGGTGTTTAAACACTTCTCAATGCCAATGTATTTCTGATATGAATGACAGGTATTTTGAAGACCAAATCAGTCCACTTCCAAGGTTTCTTACTTCTCTGCTACAAGGCAATCTTTACTTTATTCTGAAAATTCTGTAAACTCATGTGGTAAGCCATCTAAGCTGGCAGAATGGAGCTAAGATAGTACACAAAAAAAAGAAAAAATAATTACTAAGCACATTTAGAAATTGCCTTTAAATAATTTGATGAATGTAATTTTTTTTTTTTAAATTTAGATTCATCCAGATCTTTATTTTGTATATTATCTCAGTCTTTAGCCATAATTCACAAGGTTGTGATTCTCCACCACACATGATGATAGTGGGATTCTTCATTATCCAGCTTCTCTGACTTGAATACGACTGTTAGTGCTGCAGGACTTGGCCCCAAGGGACAATGCACTTCCTCTTCCTTTCTGACAGAGGCTTCTAAAACAGAAATTATTTCATCTTGCTTTCACAAGTTCCAAAGTGTTGATTTTATTTTGCATAATGATTGACTTGTTTCCAGACTTGGACTTTTAATTCCAGTATCCCACTCAAGTTAAGAAATGTCTTCTTTAAGAGGTTGCTTTTCTTTTTTTAAAAAAAAAAAAAAAATTAAAATTGCATTTAAATGCATAATATGCAACCTTAATTCCATAATATGAAAACTTCAAATATATAGAGCAGAGGAT
>VZTU01035937.1:0-21345 GCA_013400835.1 Zapornia atra | reverse complement strand
AAAAAAAAATTAAATAAGTCCAATGCTTCCTGCTTATACAGAAAACATTGTGTCCAGCTGGTACACATGGGAAAGTACCTCCAAAGAAGCTAATTAGGGGGTTATCTGTGCATAGACTGCATCGCACCCTGGAGTACTCTCCCAAACAAATCTACAGGGTGGATGGTTGAATTCAAATGTCCTCCAAAGTGCCAAAAACCAATTAGTGATGGATGTCAGCACAAACAACTGTGAAACACTTGCCAGAATGCAATGGGATTTTAGAACCTATCAGCGATAAATTTGCTATAATGTCAATCATATAAAGTAAAAATGAAGCTACACTTCTCTGAGTCCTTCTGTTAGCCCCTGTGGGTGTTACACATGAACAACATCATATGAAAACAGCCAGACATAGCAGAAAGAGTAGTTTTAACCTAGCGTCAAACCAGAAATTACCTCACTATACCCCTTAGAGAAACAGAAATTGTCAGACTGGATCTGAATACCGCTTTCCTCAAAAAACGCTCAGAACTGTGACTCACTATTTTAGTTATATTACTTCTTTGCCGTACACCATACATGAAAAAGAAGTAAAATAACCAGATGCACTATTTTTCTTTTACCATTAGAAAAGAGACAAGACATCTGCTGCTGTCTTCCTCTATACACTAAAAGTCACAATATGGAGAGAGATGGGCTCTCTGAGAGGAGGGGTCGGTTCTTCTGCACTAAGCCAATGTTGGCATTTTACTCAAATTAAGACCTGGCCTCTCATGTAAGGTGTAACAGCACAGTTTGTAGTCAGTCAATGGAAGTCCATTTAGTGTTTGTCAGTCAGTCTTCGCCGTTATGTATAAAACCCCAAAGAAATTATCATAAATAAGACAAAGTCAAAAGAGGTATTTAAATTTAATCAGTTGTCTGAGAAACTGCCTTGAGTCAGCAAACTGAATCTACTCTAACCCTCTACCAAAGGTTACAGTCCGAGTCATTTTGTTGTTCAGCAGGAAAGTCTGCTGCTATTTAAAACAAAATGGCATTTTAGTATTTCCTTCGATCATTAGAAGAAACAGATAAGCATCATCAGTGGGTTTACACAAATTTCCTCTGGTTCTTTATACCCGGATGATGATGGTATTAAGGTGATACTCTTACATCTCAGAAGTATCAGCGAACCAGAAGGCAGGGTTTCTCAGTGCTGCCAGGCAGCTTCCTTCTCTGTCTTCTTGTCCGTTTACTTGGGAAAGGCAAGGAAGAGCCCTGAGATGGAAAAGGAACTGAGGGTGAAGTATAAGAGCGCTTTGTTTTGCTTGCTTCATCCAAAGGTAATTTACCTTCCTCCTTCTCTAGTTTCACAAGAGAGAGAACATCTCTCCAGGGCTCCCCTCAATTTGCACGTTCGCTGCTGCAGTTCTTTGTTGATGTCACAGCTACACCGGCTGTGATGGCAGCTTCTTTGGCTTCTGTGTGTGCAGGGGGTGCACGCACCCTGTGGCAGGAGGTCTGGAAAGACCCTTCCTATTTCAGGTCTTTCCTGTATTCATTACTTTTTCTTGGATATTTATTTAGCTGAATAATCTCTTAAAAGAAGTTCAAATGCTGCTTCAAGTTTGTCCAAACATGGCTGGTTTTATACATAAGTCATTCCAAATGCAGTGTTTGGATTTTTACAGTTCTTAAAGCAATTCTTTAGCATAAACAGTCCCCACAGACATACAAACAGTTCTTAAAAGTTCGATAGAGGAGTTGTCTATCGTATTTTTGAAGGTCTGTTGCATAAATAATGCCTTATAGCCAGATAATCCTCAAGTGAATGTAAGTATTCTGTACTGAAGGAGGTTTTAATTTAATAAATATTGAGAATGTTAACATTTTATTAATAATAAGAGTAAGAATGACAAAAATAATATATTTTTTATATCTTCTCCTAAAAGTCTCCTAAAATCTTCAATGTGTTTTTTAAAAAGGACTTTTTCCAATGAATGTTCTCAAATCCTTGGTAAGGCTTAAACTTACTCTATTTTTTTTGTTATTGCTGCTATAGAAAGAGAGATGGATAAGTGTAAAAGAAAGATGTCTCTCTCTTTCTTGGGTTTGGATGGCATTGAAAATGTGAGTGTTGGCCCCTTGGAGATACCCTGAAAATGATTTCTTTGTGTTCATTAAAAAGGGAGAGAGGCTTTTCACAACAGTATCCTTTTTATTTCCAGTTCTTGCATGTTCTCAACAGTTCTTTAGTAGCTCTACTCAGAGTTTACAACTTAAAAGCCTAGTAAAACACTATTTTTAGGGATTTGTAATAGCTAGCATTCAGTGCTTTCTTTCCAATATGATATAAAAATATTTGGACTGTTATATCAGAAATATCTGAAACTGCATTCCAGAGGTTACAGCTGGACCTAGAATTAGTAAATAAGCATTTGCAGATAGGAAAGACTTCTCCCAAAATTTGCTGGCGCTGAAAGCATTAGGGGAGCACATGCTCTGTACAGGTTTCATTAGTTAGTCTGAACAATTTTCTTCGATAGGGAAACAAACTGAAAATACAGACTCCTTTCACCTGATATAACTTATGCACAGCTATTCCTTCAAAGGTACTAAAAGCATAGGAGACTTTGTAGCAACCTGAACTTAACTGAAATAATTTTTGTATTTACTCTTGTGGCAGAAATATTAAGCTTTATAATTTGCATGTCCTCCCAATTTGCAAACTCTCACAGAGCAAAGAAATGAGAGCCCACTTCCTTGTAAAATCTCAATTCAGTTCCTTAGTGTTAATGTTTATGATACTCTTAGTGCATGATCATATACTGTTTTGCCCATGCCAGTTCAGCTGCCTCAGGACACAGAATAAATGATGTTTAATTACTTGGTTCTTTTCATATTGCAGAATATGGCCCCAGGTTTTATTTACTGCACAGCATCCAAATCCTGCTAAAAGATATAAATACTAACTTGTTCATAGACTCTTCTATTACAGTTCTTAATATTATCTTTGAACATTCCCCCAAAACTCCTGAGAGTTTATTAACCTCACTTTTTGGCAGAACCAAGGCATGGGTGTATTAAGGTGAAAATTATGGTCAGTTTGAAACACTTGGAACCTAACTTTTCAGAACATCAACACTAGAAAGCAATGTGTTTTCTTGACCCCACACCACTGACTTGGATAGTACCAGAGTACCAGTATCTCCTAGATATCCAGCATCTCCTAGGACAGATACTTCTCTTGAAACCACTTTTTTTTGTAAACATGTTTTTATTTCAGCAATCACTGAAATTTCATCTTGAGAGGAGTTCTGACTTTTGAGAATGTCAAATGATAATTTGAGGTTTGATTTTTTTTTTTTTGGTGCTGCTTCAAACTCCTAGAGACGTCAGACTTCTTGTATGATAATAAACCCTAAAATTTAGCTATTCTGAAAAATCTGAAATAACTTGTTTTATAAAAATTTTTCTGCCAGAAATTATCTGATCTGAGGAATATATACTGATTTGAAACAAACCCGTATTAAAAAATCTTCAAATCTTTTAAATAACAGAACCTCTTGCAGTCTGTGTTGTGAGTACTTGGCGCTTCTGCAAATCAAACAGTATGAGCCCAGCCTATCAGGAGATAATAAACACGACCAAAGAATACCTGTGAGAAGGTTGGGTGACTGACCTGCCAGGGTCACACTGAGAACATTTTGGCAGATGTACGTTTAGAATCCAGTATCTTGGGTAGATTTCAAGAGCCTGAGCCAGGAGACGATTCCTCATTCTTTCCCCCCAATTCATTTTCCATTGCCTATACACCTTTCAGCATTTGTTACACATGAAGCAAGGATCCTGAAGAAAATATGCCTATTTCATCACACACCCCTAATTAACCCCAAAAGTTGCATATGTGGGAAAAGAGAAAATATAATCACAGAGTTCAAATTCTTCTTATTCTACTCAGGTACAGGGATGATATCTTCAATGAGCCAAGCAAATGGAAAATTTATTAGAAAACTGGGTCCATCATCTGGAGTTTAAAGGAAGGTGCTGTCTGAGGCAGACGAATACCAACTGAAGTAGGATCAGTTAGCTACAAATATATAAAATAAGGAATGTTCCATACCCAAGTCCTTAAACCTTCACCTCAGATCCATGCCAACATGCATTCCTCAGACTTCCCATCTTGACTCCAGTTTGATGGCCTAGACTTTCTGGCTTTACCCATACCTAGGGTCTCCATCACAGGCTTAGAATCTTCCAATCCTTTAGGTCGAAAAAGATCCTTTAAGATATTGCCAGCAGCAGGGTCATTGTCCAGCCACTGAGTTTTCCACAATATTGGCCCAGTATTATGTCCTTCTTTGCGTGTTTATAACTCCCCCCAGCACATGTTGGATGTCATCAGATTTTTTGGGCAAGCAAATGGTACAGTCCTCATAAAAAAGCTGTTTCTTTTCCCAAACAATACTTCAAGCCCTTACTCCAAAACATGGAGTAAAATATTACAGGTAAAGCCACCGTAGTGATAATTTATAAGGCAGGGCAGGGGGAGGAGGGAGAGTGGAAATCTGAATTATTCTCTGGCCTCAGTTCCAAATGTCCCAAGGTTTTTGGTCTGAAGTGAATCCTGTGTAGACATTTCAGCTTATCCATAACCAAATGTGTGAACAACTGAACTGGAAGGCAACTTCAAAGTTATCTGGTGCTCCAAGTAAAAGTTATAATACCTTCTTATTTTGCTCTTCTCTACCAATTCTCAGAGCTTTTAAAAGAGGTATTTCTACCTTTGTAGAAACTATAACTAATTTAACTGAAGTGGGTTGAATTGGGAGAGGTGTGTTCATAAGTAATTATTTAGTGTGGCTTGTAAACAGTGTGACACTGATGGATATACTGGAGATAGAAACTGAAAATTCAGAAATTAAATTACCTAACTCTGACTTTCCTTTTCTCTTTTTCTTCTTCATGGTAGAATGCAAAATGACACTTTCTTTCCCACCACTGCCACCCATATCCATTCTTGCAAGCCTTTCCTGAGCTGATATCCATGAATATGTATGCATCAGGAATGCAAAGAGTAATATTCACATCAGAAATGATCATCAGGACCCAACTGAACACTGTAGTTACTTTAATTGACTTGTGGTGTAAAATGCCTAATTTTTGGGTTTTATCTCTTGTTGAATACACAAGCCTGCTCGGTGGATTCCCTTTCTTTGTTGTA
Source organism: Zapornia atra (assembly GCA_013400835.1). Taxonomy (NCBI): domain Eukaryota; kingdom Metazoa; phylum Chordata; class Aves; order Gruiformes; family Rallidae; genus Zapornia; species Zapornia atra. The sequence continues at coordinate 16,157 of VZTU01035937.1, read as the reverse complement.
ACTACTGTATCACAGAGAAAATATTCAGTTTCCACTTAATTTAGGGACTGGACAGTGAGTGAATGTTAGTATGCCGCTGCAGTTCACCACCCATAGTTCAGTTGCTTCAAAGGCAGGCCTTTCCAATAATAGGTGTAGCTTCTCATATATCTTGTTTGCAGTTTTATGGTATATCTGAAGGCTTTCTGAAATAATGATAGCACGTTATTCTTCATCCATCTTCTTATCCTTGATGGTTTCCCATGAACTGAATTAACGTTTACATAAGCAATAAATTTGCTTATTTTTCCCGTGTTTTTCTGAGTATATCTGGCTGCTCTGTATACTTCCTGGATAAAGTGGCTCATTAATTTAAATAGTTTCTCATCTCTATCATTCACTTACTTATGAACATATTATACACTGTCCTTGGAAGCTTTGCTACTGATTCATGAAACTTATCTTTTACTGGAAAAAATATAAAAGAAATATTTAATATTTCTAAATCTTTGGCCACATCGTAACAGTGATAAAGATATATTTTAATGAGCTTTTGTCTTCCTTACACACATCACTAAAATAATGGGTGCTTTCCAGTCCCTTAGTACAATAGCGATTTTGTCTTTGAGAAAGTATTATTGGCTTTCATTATGCAGGTTCAGTTCCATCCTCTAGTTAACCTATTACTCTTACTGAATGATATGTCTGGATATCACAATGAATACGGAAATCTATCAAAAACTTAGTTTTGTTATGCAAGCAAACGAACCCGATGTAGGATTTGATTTTTGTGCTGTATAATGACTTAAAACAGCATATAAAGGATTTACGGTGTTAACTACATGGCATCATTCATTACCAGAAAAGGTTTTGCACTCATTGAAAAGGAAACCGAGTTTCTCATTGAGAAAATCTACATTCTCTGGAGGATAATTTAAGCTGGGAAAGGTGCAACACTGAACATTTGTTTTATAGCTAATCTGATAGACCCATGTATACTGACTATGTGAAAAGAAGATTCTGTAGTGTCTCCTTCATCACTTTCAAACTACCCCAAGGCTGCTGTAATCTTTTTCTAAAATACAGCAACTAGAGTAGATCAAAGTCCCTGTAACCAGTGAAACTACATCAAGACATAGTATTTTTAGAAGAAACTCAAACAGTATAGACAAAATATAATTTGTTTTTATTTCTTAGACTATTAAAACAGTTTTTACAATCCTAATATTATTCTTCTCCTCTTTCTTCCACCGCCACACAAATAAATCAGGATTGGCAATAGAAAACTACTTTATAATTTGCATGAATACAAGGCAAAGATTTCCCTCTTCACACGGGTACAGTTTTCTAAGAACTGATTAATCATTTTTTGCAGACAAGATAAAAACTCAATATAAATGAACAAGTCCCAGCTAATGTTACATCAGGAGAGACTGCTCGGTGCTCTGAGGTTTAAACTTTAATGGGAGTATTGATTGTGGCGCCAAACCCTGCTGAACACAGTAGCAATTCAAGCATGGGGGGGATTAGGCAGCAAAAAGGAGAATTCCTTTGTGAGTTGGCCAGCCTCTAAGTTTGATCAGGACATGCGTGCATACTGGAGCAGGTGGGAAGTAAGGAAGCAGCAGCTGGTCTTCATGACTTGATTTGATTCACTGGGAATCACAACAACATATTTTTAACTTTCTAACTAGCTGCTGCATCCACCAAATGCAGGAGGAGACAGGAGGTAGCCCTGTGGCTAGCATGCTGTCTCTGAACCTGGCCCAGAGTGGTGTTCCTCCTGAGATGTGTAATTTATGATTTACCATTGGCTCAGTGCTTTTTTTTTCATTAAATGTCCATTTAGAGAAGCAAATAAAATATGTTCTAGTGAAAACTAATGTAAATATTTAACTGCAGCATAATCATATTTCGTATCTTAATCTACTTTCCCTTAGTATATTTGTCTGACTACATTACAGGGCAAGAGTACAGCCTTTCTTTGGGTAACTGTCTGGGTTACATTCTTTTGAAGCCCGATTCGATTCTGGGCAGTCTCAGACTTATAAACTGACTGAATTGTTTTCCTCAGCTTGATTCTCCTCAGGGCTTTTACCTCTTTGGAGCAGTTATAAAACAAAGTTATTTTAAGGAGGAAAAAGTCCAAGAAGCAGAGAAAACAGACAAGAAATTAAAGGAAAAGACTTATTCATTTACTTTGAGTACCTGGGTATACTTCTATCCAAGATAATTGGACTGAAATATAATACAAACCAAATGTTTTGAACTCCTTGCTACAGGAGTTTGTGGATACATAGGTTGAAAAAGCAACCGGACAAATCTGTGAGAGAAAAAGCAACCAAAGCTACTGAGACATGTCAATCCAAAGACAACTCTACTCCAGGAAGTCCCTGACAAGCAATCTTTCAGCGAGGTCAGAATGGCAGGAGAACAGAATTTATCAGTAAATATGAAGATAAACATCACTACGTCCTGCGTTCTAGAATTGCTGTATCCCAAAGGTATTCAGCACTTGGATGATTTGTGATTGCTATTAATTCAACCAAGGCCATGCTCAAAACAATGGAGCTGACAGCTGAAACAAAAGTTTGCATTTCTTAAACTCTTTCCCTTCACTTTCAGTTTCACAGGATTTTCTTAATCTAGAAAGCTCAAAACAAATCCTTTGCTACATAATTCAAAGGAACAGGAGAGAAATACTTGCACTCATTATTTTCTCCAAGTTCTCAGGTAGAGAGTACAAAGTGTAGAAATCTACATCTTTCACAAATGTCAATTACAGAATTGTTTTCTGAGCACACTCATGAATCTTCTCCTTGTTCTACAACGTTTAGGTACCTTTGGGAAGTTAGATACTGATTTCCATTGTGCATTAGTTCACCTTCCCTAGAAAGGACCAGGTCAATTATCTGCCTATAATTGGCTTTTATGAGAAATAAATGAATTACGGCTCAACTTGAACTGCTTCTAAACCAAAAAGTTTATTGATTCAATTCCATGATTTAGGAATCCAATTCATCAAAGGCATGGGTGTGCAGAAGACAGGCAATTCAATAAAGACCTAGCAAATAGGGAATGTTTCCACCCTGAACTAGGCTACCTTTGTAGACACTTTTCTAGAGCAGAGTCAGAATGCCTTTACATAACTGAGGATGCACATGAAGGTAGACGGGAAACTCGGAATAAAAAGATGACTACACACTTAACTTCCAGTGGCTGAGAACATTACTGGCTTCAAGAACTGGGTATCCTCCTGTTCTTCATCATACAAACTTCTCCCAAACCCACTTCCCCCCTTGAGTGCTGTGCATTGTCTTCAGCTCCCTGTCTTGCTGAGGCCTTACCTGGAACTTTGTATTAATGCCTGGGTCTCCTCTTGCTGCAGCTTCCTCTGTGCTGCTCCAGGCAGAGGCCATTCCTACCCCTCACTCACCACTCAGATGTTCCTCTATCTTTTCAGCTGCGTATATCTTACTAGGTCTTTTCCTTTTTCTGTTTCCTAACAACACTAAACTCTGCCCATCTTTTCTGCCTTGTCTCATTTTTTCCTTTTCAAGATTTTGGATTATGTACTCCTCATTCTCACTTCTTCTACCTCCACCACCAAAGATCCCGTATTTGTCCTGCTTTATTACAGGTGGGATCTAGGTTTCCAAACCATCCATCTACCCCGTGTTCCTGCTTCTCCTCTTTTTCTATACAGTCTTCCTTGTTATGCTTACTGCTTCCTGAGAGACAGTCCTTCTTAGAACAGCATATTGATTATTTTGGAGAGTTGAGAAGAACTGAAAATTGAACACATTTATTATAAAAAGCGCCAGCTGCTACCAGAAAACAGTTCCTTGTCTTGCTAACAGTCAGAGAGGGGTCTAAAGCCATGGGTCTACTAAATACTTGCAGAGGCACACCTCTTTTCTCCTCATTTGCTGTCTTCAGTACTCCAATTGACAACACACAGCAGGTTTCCTCTGAAAATGCAATAGTGTCTAAAGTGTGGAAAAGAATATAATGCAGTGATAAAAATAATGTCGTCACATATGTTCTAACAAAGAGAATGCCACCAAGGTTAATATGAGACCTCATAAACTTGACCAACTATATACAGGCCAGTCTGAGCCAGTGTAAGCAGATGTTGATGCACTGGGATGATGTGCACAGCTCAGAGGGTCACATTTCTATCAGTATGGCAGCACAGAAAGGAATATCAAAAGGGGTTAGCAAGTTTAAGGGTCTGATTTATGAAAAGATTAAAGTTAGGACAGTCTGTACAGCAATTTGAGATTATTTAATGATAAAAAAACCCCAACATAAAGAGCAATAATTCAGGATAATTAAAGAACAGTGTAACAAATGTTAACTAAATAGTTCTTTAGACTGCGCATGCAAGGAGAAACCTACTTAGATGTAGAATAAACTGGCATCAGTGTCACTATCCAGCATGTCTAAATTTAAAGTCACCAGTGAATGTCAAAATGATTGCTCTTTGATAGATAAGGTAGGATAAAATATTGATATTTCCACTGAGGACATAATTTTACAAGGCCACAGAGATGAAACAATTATACTAGCAGGTACTCTTCTATACTAAGATCACAGAATCGTAGGGGTTGGAAAGGACCTCAAGAGATCATTGGGTCCAACCGCCGTTCTCTATAGCCATATGAGCTAATATCAGAAAATTACTCAAAAAAGATTTATGAGACTAGCATATGGCCATTCTGGATGTGTAAAATCTTAATTTTCTATTAGAATTATTAAAGCCAAAATTTTTCACTTAAGACATGTATTTCTCTGATTTTATACAGATTACACCACTTAAATTGATGAGGATGCCTTTCTTGTATTCACACATGAAACATAGGACATTAGAGGGTGCCTTTTTTGCACATTGCTAAAAGAATTATTCCCAAGGGATTAACTAAGGTCATTTTGATACTATATCATAGTTTCCAGGAACCATTTAAATGAAAATCAGGCAGAAGAAAACACCTAAGGGTGCATTATTCTGAGACAATATGCAAGAGAAATAATAGACATAGTATCTGCCATTACTGTTAGAGAGATGTGAGCACTTCACTCGTCATTCATTGTAATAAAAAGGTACCCTAATATCTGCTCTTGATGATTCAATTTTAACTAATTGCTTTGTTTTATCAGCTATGGAAAAACACACATTCTGCATTGCTAATCCCGTTAGTGCTTTTCAGAGGAAATGTCAGAATAATTAAATTTCTCACCATCTTTATTTTGTCAGGTCTTTACTGTACTAAAGCTATCATGCACTGTCATGATCTTTTGCAACTTTAAAGCAAGGTCATCTACTAAGACAAAACTTCTTTTGCAGTAAAGCTTTGTTAAGGAGTGATGCTAGAAAGGAGGTGAATTTAATGCAACAAATAAACATGATATTTCTTCAGACAAACAGAATGCACATCAAATCTTTGGTAATAACACCATTCAGAGAACCAAAATATCACAAAAAGGACCTCATATCACACCAGTCTAACTTGTATGGTTAGACACCTACCTACAAGTTTTGAGTAGCCAGTTCTTGTGGTTTTGCCCCAGCCGGCAGCCAAGCCCCAGGCAGCTGCTCACTCAGTCTGTTCACACTGGGATGGGGGGGTGAATCAGAGCAGTAAAAGTGAGAAAACTCATGGGCTGAGATAAAGACAGTCACACACACAAGCAAAGCAAACTAAGGAATTCATTCCCCGCTTCCCATGGGCAGGCACCTGTTCAGCCATCCCCAGGAAAGCTGGGCTCCATCGTGTGAAATGGTGTCTTGGAAAGACAAGCACCATCACTCTGAATGTCCTCCCACTTCTTCTTCCCCCAGCTTTGTATGCTGAGCATGACATCATATGGTATGGGATATCCCTTTGATCAGTTGGTGTCAACTATCCCAGCTGTGCCCCCTCCCAACTCCTTGTGTACCTCCACCCTTCTCGCTGGAGGGGTGTTATGAGAAGCAGAAAAGGCCTTGGCTCTGTAAGCACTGCTCAGCAGCAATGAAAACAACCCTGTGTTACCAATACTGTTTTCAGCACCAATCCAAAGCACAGCCCCATACCAGCTATTAAAAAGAAAATTAATTCTATCCCAGCCAAAACCAACACACCAGTGAAAGCTGTAGACCTCAAGTGGCCTGACCTGTGCTCCAAAGAGGCCTGTCTTAGAGAAGTGTCTGACATTAGGTGGAGTGAATTCAAGTGAAGGTGCTCAGTCACAAATTCCAAATAGCAAACTCCAAAATTTAAACAAAAATCTTCCATTTCCTAAACAAATTCTTCTGTGACTGAGAGTATGTAAACATATCTCAAATATGCCTGTGAAGGCTGTCTAACAAACAATTTGAAAACATTAATAGATAAATAAAACAGACCACTGGGAAAAAAAATCACAAGCTTGGTAAAATATTTTTCATTTTACCAGACAAAGAGAAACACTGTCGCTCTCCTAGATCAAATGTGGGTATCCTTCAGGTGCCCAGTGTCATTCCTGCACCCTCATACATGAAGTCCTCTGTGGAACTGTTCCTGCTTAAAGCTCTGCTCTTCAGAGTGAAAGTGTAGGAAACTTGCCCTTTGTTGAGGTTTATCAGGTTATTTCAGCCAATTTGACATTGTCTCTATCTCACATACTAAGAAAATTTTCTGGGTTGTAAGAGCTTGATTCTACTGTGCTGGCAGTATCCAAACAGTATCCAAGTTTAGAGCGAGAAACTAATATGTTTCTTATCCTTGTCTCTAACCAAGATCCTGAATGTATTCGCAACTGATTTTTAAAAGTCCATTTTTCCTGAACATAAATTCTGTGTTCTCAGTCATATCAGAACGGGAAGATATGGAGTAAAAGACAAAACAGACACCGTAGTCTAAGCATGGTGGCCTTTTGTCAGGAGAATGAAACTCAGCCTTGCAGGAAAGGAAAACCTAAAATACTTTTGGCTCTTGCTTTGGCTTTAATTTCAATAGCTCTTTATCTTTGTTTTTCTATAGTAACTCCCAACAGAAATCTATGCACTGAAATGGAGCCTACTGAAACCATGCCAGAACAGAGAAGACAGATGTATTGATATCACTACTTAATTCAGCCAAATGATTTTGGTTGACTGCGGGGTACAGGTGTGAGAATGAAGACACTGCATATCTGCCAGTCAGCCTGCTCCCTGTGATTAATGGTCTTGCACATTCTGCTGCTTCTTGCAACTCCTGGCGTGTAACTCCTGAGGGGAGGCAAGCAGAGGCTTGATCTGGGCCCCTCATCAGACTGTATGAACTCTGTGACCTGCTGTTCTGGTATTACTAAGAAGTTGAAATACGCACATACATCCATATGTAGAGCTCAGTAGAGATATACTGCTTGGCAATAAAGCAACAAGTATGATCATGTAAAAAAAAAAGTTTAAAAATGCTCACAGCAATTTCTAGCAAGAAAAGCTAAATTAGTTCTTTGCAGCCACTGGGTTTTAGTGTCTAAAGTCTACTGAGATGGTAGTTAATTATCACATTGCCACAGAGGAGCACAAAAGAGAATGTGCTAACTTCACTTTTCTCTTTGTTTTAAAGGTTTCAAAAGGATTTAACACTAAAAAAAGTACCTCAAATCCCACAAGAGAGACAGAGATGGGGCAAAAAGGAAGAGAAAGAGGAAGCCCTTCTGCCTTAAACAATAGTATTGTTCTTATCAATGGGGGCAAACCACATCACCAATGAAAGGAAAGGGAAGAATCTGTGCACCTCACACAGGAAAGTGTCATAACCATATCTCCTCTGTGATCCATGTGAGCCATGAGAGTGCTGTAGCTCATGATATGCCTTATGTTATGATCTTCCCACTATGTGCCATCCAATGCATCAATCCTCATTTGCTGATGCGTAAAGTATACTGCTCCTTTATTTTAATGAGAAGCTATTTTGCGCTTACAGTACACATGAAAGACAAAACTTCACAGTGCTCAAATCAGCAAAAAGTGAAATGCACTATTCCTATTTACTGACATTTTGAGTCCTTAGAACTGGAATATGCAGCTTTTTAACTGCCTCAGAGTTTTCTTTTTGAAAACAAAGACTGACAACTATTTCTTTTATTTGAGTTACCAATAATGTCTTCAAGCTCCTACATATTAGATGACCTAGAGGAAAGATTCAAGTACATAGTGTAATATTTATGCTGATAAGAAGAGAGTGCTATGAGTCAGACACAATGATCAATTAAACTTCCCTGTAAAAGCCAGAAAAAAAAATGACCTGTGGAAAGAGGGACACACGCACATACCCCTCAGCTGATGTTAGCTTAGAAAAACTGCCATGGTCAGTTTATTTTGATTTTTGTATTAAAATAGAAAGCTGGTTTTGAGGAAATCTGTAGTGGTTCGCCTCCAGTGCAGGTTTCGGTGTGCTGGTGTGGCCATGGGTGGTGGAGTTCAGGGTGAGCTTGGTTCAATTGTGTTCTGAATGATTAAGCTTACTTTGAGACTTTGTACACCTAAGAAGTGATAAATCATGCTGGGATTCCTAGATCATGCACAGAACTTCACAGTAGTCATTAGTTCTAATTGCACACTTAAACATAAATTTCAAAAGCAAGATTGTCCTGCACACTGGATTATCTGTGTTATTGATCACTATCATTGTGCAGTTATTTAGAAACACTGAGTTGAAGAGTTGGTCTGTTCATTCATTGATTCATTAAGAGCTTTTGGCAATTTTTCATTTCAGTAGTTTTTGATCATACAGGTATGTCCTTGAAATGACATCATGGTGGAGCTAAAGATAGTAATTAAATTTCAGTCTTCTTCTTATAGCTTCAGGCTACCATCTCAGGTGGATTGCTCGTACAGGCTACAGGCTACTTTAATTTGAAACCAAAAATACATTCTGAGATACCCCTTTGAAGTAAAGAGAGCAAAATCTAGTTATTTACATGATCCATTACTGTTCTTTGTGCCACTATAGATTTATCCTTTTTACTCTGGGGTGAAATTATGTAAAATCCCAATCACTGTTTTGAAAGCAGGTGATAACTGTCAATTGCTAGACCATATCCCCAGAATTCATCTAATGAAGGACTGGCAGAAACCCCTGCACTTCTAAATATGCAGCTAGCTTCCATCACTAGACCAATTTAAAGCCCTTTGAAATCACTGGACAAAGCTCCCATTGAATTCAGAGACTGGTAGAGTAGGCACCAAACATGCATACGCCATTCCTGAACACTTACCAAAACAGCCCCTACTCGTGCATTCATGTGTAAAGAATACCAACACTGAAACCTTTGGGAAAATAGACCTGCTGCTTGTTGTCCTGTGTTTCCTCCCTCCTTGTTCCTCCTGCCACCAGCAATAAGCACCTGAGTGCCTCCCGGGAGACAAAAACATGCTCCCAAAAATGTCTAGAGAGGCAGCCTATGAGGTTCTGAGATGGATTTCTAACAGAGTACAAGTATATGAGTCCTGGGATTTTGATCAGGACAGATTGTAAAGTGCGATTTCAAGCTTTACTGTCCTTCAGCTCATGAACATTGTGGCAGAGTGGGTGCAGATAGATTCATCTCTAGCTCATTCCCTTTCCTTGTTCAATTGTCCTTTCTTTAGATCTCATTGATAGCATCAGTGATACTATCCACAAGTAGAAGAGACCATGAGCCATTCATTCTTTTCATCCTATTCAAAGCAAGCTGAAATTTTGGCAGTTATCTATAGTCATGTTCTCACATTTGTTTCCCACTGTCAGAACTGGCTCTCTGGTTGCAAGTCTGAGAAATATAGCACTGTAGAAATATGCATAAGTAACTGAATAAAATAAAATTAATTTAAAAAAATAAATAAATTGAACCAAAGTCATTAAATTCCATTTCCATTGAATGCATGGGGACTGTGAGGTATAACAGAGGAGCAGTTGGGTCATTAAGAGGAAGAACCTACCACTTCTCCTAGAGAAAAGGAAATAAATCCTTGCAGTATAATCATTGCTTAGTGCCTAAACTTTAGGTAACTGCTGAGGTCTCTCAAAAAGACCTCAAGGGTAAAAGTGTATGTTGCTATGGAGTAAAATGCTTACAATAATGATTTATTAATAATGCATCTATTTTGTTCTTTACAAGATTTGGAACCCAAGAGGCCACTTTCAGATCCATTCCAAATCCCAGTATTTCAATGCTAATTACTAAAAGTGCAGGAGCAATGCACTCTCTCTGCTTGGACCATCTGGCAGATTTCTGAGCTTTGCAGTTTGTTGGTCTTCACAGTTCCTCTGCAAGTTATAGAAGAAAATTTTTTCTGAAGTCTCCAGTAGTTACATAATTAGTTAACATTAAAAAAACAGAACAATAGAAATGCAGAGGTTCTACTAACAAAGGCTGAGGTTTCACATTAACAATGAAAGAATTATGAAGCCTAGAGCATCAAAGGAGCTATTTAAAATAAACATTCTTTTTCTACAATGTTTGACTGGGGTCTCCATCTCCTGATATTTTTCTGAGATGAACTTCCATAAAACAGTTAAATGCAATTGGTTGGCTACCCTTTGATCTCTGACAGAGGCATTGTAAGGTAACAAATAAGGCTCTTACAATGAATTGCAAACAAGAAAATGAACACTGCTGGTGAATTTGTGTAAGACTTCCTTCTTGAAAATAAGACAAGTTGTACTGAAACTTCATTGAGAAGAGATTTCTGCCAGGCTAATAGCTAATTAGCCAGAATAGTTGTGCCTTGGATGTGACACCATCAGATGGTCCCCCTGACAACAGTGTCTAAGGTCACAAATAGCTGTGGATGGGGTTTCTAAATCCTGCCTGATGTTTGAGTCAATGTTCAGTGAGGCAAACACCCACTGGTTTTACGTGGAAGGACATAGAATGGCTACACAGGGCACACTCCAGTCACTAATGCGTTTATCTCTGGAATGGCAAAAGCGTGATATATGTATATACATACGGTAATTACTTGCAAGATTAAGCTGATGCTGAATAGTTGTTTATTCACTTACAAGAAATCACAAGAACAGCTTGTTAATCAAACCTGGTCCCCTGTTACTACAACCAATGCACTGCCCTTCACAGACTTCTGGAGTTGCCTATGTGAGATGTTGCATTGCGTCTACTTCTTTAAGTAAAAGTTTAAAATTGTCATGAACAAAAATACAGAGGCATGATACAAGAGAGCTAAGCACCCAGCCTATAAAGCCCTTTGCTTGTGTGCCCAAAAGACCTCAGCTAGCATCTCTGTGTTGAGCTAGAAGTAGCCAGTGGCTCCTTGCTTAGTGGTATCTGCTCACACCTGGCACCTACAAGTCCTTAAATCTTGTGTTCTTCCCACTTCCAATCCCTAAACTGTTCATAACAGTTTATTAATTAAATATGTAATGCATATTAATTACATAGAATTTATTTGTGTTTGCATATCCATTTTTCAAAACTGCTCCCCAGTCTGAGATTGTTGTGTTCATATACACCCTATAACAATGCACAATCTAATAAGGTAAAAACTCATCAAAATAATTTCCATACAAAACAAATCAATATGCAAATAACATGTCCCACTCCATCCATTTAGCCAATACCCTGAGTAATCTAAACAACAGGGCTGCATGCCCTCTGAATACAAATGAAAGGAAACAGCTGGTGATACACACTAGTGCATGGGCAAACTTTTTCCATAATGGATTTTCTTTCATCATCAAATTGCTCAGAAAGTACTTTTTAATTTGGTTATGCCCAAGTCATTCAAACTTTCATAGCAGAGAGAAATTACCTGCAGTATTGATCACTACAGACATGAACCCCCGGTGATTACATGCATTGATAATCATCTCTGGAAGAAAAAATTGTTGATTTTGATGTCTTAGGTACACTTAGTGACCAGTCTCCTTGAGATATAGGTGGGCCACATAGTTTTAGGGAAGTGTATTTAGGACTGATCAGTCCAGCAGTCATAGCAAGAGCTTGCAACCATGTGGAAATACAAACTTCCCTGAAGACCACACTATGTGAGTGCAAATCTGTGCCAAAGCATTGCTATAGGTGAGTACTAGGATGCACTAGGGAGAGAAGCAGGGACCTGCATTCACCCTTCGATTTGGCCAAGTGGTGTCTGCCTCCATACATCTTCTCTATCACCACCTCAGGCAAACCATCAAGAAAATGAATTAACCCCTGGGTCTGATCCTCACAAACCAAAATACAGGATTTATAGGTACCAGAAGGGGAGCTATCCTGCCAACAGTTTGATGGTATGGTATCGATCTACAAATTTGATATAGATATGCAGACACTGTGATTCCTTTAAGCACTTACAGAATTAGAAGAACCTTAGGTTGAAATCCTTCTGGAGTCATTAGGGAAAAAAAAAATCTGAATTTACTTTTTCCTCCATTGATCTTAAAGAAATCTAAATATTACAGGAGATGAGAATTCATATTTTGGCACCCTAAAAAATGTATTACTGTTATAGTACTTAGTGCTTTTGATCTCTGGTTATATGAAAAACATACAACGACTTTTATTTTATTTTTCTCCATTTCTTTTCCAGATATCTATGATGTTTCTACACAGCTATGGTCACTCTTCTAATATGGAGAGTCACATGGGAAATAAATATCTAGATACCAGCTTTGAGAGATGCTATGTAGCAAGTTACAGAAACCTGAGATATTGAGATGTCATCCAGTCCGTTCTTCTCTGAGACAGGTTCAAGGATATTTTACTGGTCTGCGCTGGGTATATCTTCACTTTCTTTTTATGCCCTCTCAAAGACAGATCATTCAATGTTTCTTGCTAACCAGCGAGACAGCCAAAAAAGCTTTTTCTGCTAGCCACCGTTTGGTTTTTCTAGGGTTGATTAAGCCCAACAACCCCTTGTCTTACTTTGCATGGACATCAAGTACAGATTAGCCTACCCACTTCATAGGAGTCTTTTATGTACTTGAATATTGGGATACATGGTTTTTCCTTTTTTAATGCTTAATAAAAATAATTCCTCTAAGATTCCATATAGATTATGCTTTTTCTTGATGCTTCAGAACAGTTAAAACCCAGATAATTTCTCAACTTCTTTTAAAAAGCTTTTGGTTTTATTTTTTTGTCTTTATAAAAACATCTTATTTTTCAGTTTGTCTGGCTTTCTCTTTGCAGCAGATGTCAGTACCCCAGCTGAGAAATCACTAATGTTGAGAATATCAAATGACTTTCCAATTTTTGCATATGTATTGTGTTATACAACTCATATTTAGTCTGCAGTCCGCAATAAACACTCATCCTTTCCACACTGCCTGCAGCCTAACCAGTTTTTCCTCATTTTCTAGTCATTCTTCTTAAATGCAGTACTTTGTAGTCAGCTTCACTGAGTATCACTTCAGTGTTTTGGGGCTACTTCTCCAAGTTAAAGATCATTTCAAATCAGATTCCTTTTTAAAAAATATTTGCAGATCCTTTCCTCTTTGGTGTCATCTGTGGATTTGGGAGGAAAATTATTGTTCATCATCCTGTTGGTGCTGGTATTGCATATTGCTGAGTCCAGAAGAGTGCCTCACGGGTCCCTCCTTGATATGCCCTCTAGTTTGACAGAAACATGTAATCACTCTTTGACGCCGTTTTTGAGCAGTGAGGCACTCACCCCATATTAATTGTATAGACTATGATCTATGTGTAACTGTGATTAAGGCATTGCTCACAGTCTTAAATTAGACTTTCAAAGTCTCAAGATCGGCATTTGCATTCTTCCTCCCCTCACACTTGTGATGGTAGCATACATAAGCCAGAATAAAGGTTGTGTGTAGGCTATTCATCTCAACATAAGCAGATGCGCTTTCAGTAAAACCTAAATTCAGATTTCCCTGGATTTACAATGCTGATTTCAGGAAAATTCTAACACTTATATTCTTGCAGATGCCTGCATAATACTTGCCTCATTTTATCTAGCTGCTTTTTTTTAGTATTTTTTCCATCCGAGGAAAAATTTAAAATATGTTATTCCTAAAAAAAAGGAAATCCAAGTGCTACTACTCAATATGTCTGAATCTGACAATAGAGAAATTATAATAAGGAAACCACATTTAATTTAAATCACTTCAGCAGTTCAAACACCCAAGCATAGATTTTCCACAGCAGCGAAGCGCTGCAGAGCCTTCAAGAATGTGATGACTTTGGCAGAACAAGGAGGGAGCGGACAACCGATTCCTGGGAGAGGCCTTCCCGCGCCCAGAAGCAGCTGCTTCCACTTCTCACTCTCCTTTCCTTCCACACACACGTGCCTCCTCCATATGGGATGGTATCAGCCTGCTGGCTTCCCCTCACCAGGACAGGGCACAGAAGAAGTCATCTGCAAATTCACCTTGGCAGAGCAGCACAAAGCAGGCGGCCAAGTTCAGCCCTGCACTTGTGTTTAACTTCCTGGCTTGGAGAGCTGCAAAAGGAGTGGCAAGCAGTCGAGTGCAGTCTTTAAATAGTTAGGATTGCTGGAGCAAGCAAATTCCCAGAACTTCTGGTGCCTGTGGCCAACCTTTATCATGTGACTACAGTGCTGTAGAGGAGAGAACTTCATCGCACATTAGCTGCAGATGTAAATGGCTGCCTTAATGATGGTGGCACAAGAGTCCTATTTAAAATATATATCTCACTCTCGCTCTGACCCTGCCTACAGCACTGGTTTTCAAAGAGTGGTCTGTGGACCACTAGAGTTTGTGGCCTTTCTTAGAAGGACTCTGCAAATGATAACTAAACATGCTTCTCAGCACAAGCCCCTGACTCCCCATCATTTGGAGGAGTCTCAAATAATGTCCTGTCACAGATAAACCTATATGTTCCACCAAAGTGTCATGGAAAATTTTTAAGATCTCACAAATTTTAAAAGTTTAACACTATTGCCTGTTTACCATTGTACCACCTAGGTATCATTATTTAAATGTATCTTAATTATAATCTTTCAGCATATATTAATGACTGATTATTTTAAGTGTCTTTGTTATTCTATTAAGATTATTCAGGACAAAAAAACTACTGAGATAATAAATTTTAAAAGATGTTGTAAATTACTTGCAATTAAGCAATCAGCTAACTCACATTTTCTTAGGAAGTTATCTGTATGTCCAAAATAAATGCTGGGTTTTTAAAGGGGTTGAATGGAATGTTTCAATTTAAAAAAAAAAAAAAAAGCACCCAAACTTCCAGGGTCCTTTATTCTGAGCAATTTATTGCTATTCATAAATTTTCCAGTTCATGCATTATTAAAATATAAGTGGTCTCAATTTTTAATCTCAATTTCAACATTTTTAAAAATATTATCCACTGTATGCTTAAAACTTACTAAGAATAAAAGAATGGCAAGAGGTTTTTAAACTAAAAGAAGCTATAGTAAACTAAACAAGAATTATTTTACTCACCACTGAAGTCAAAACACAGCTGCATATGCAAAGTATGAAAGGAAATAGAAAATCAGGGCAAGAAACTAATGAAGTACATGCTATTATAGAAGCTATAAGCAGAGCCTTGGAACAAATCTATCAAGACAATGGACTGAAAAAAAAACCAACAAACAAACCCACAGAAAACTTTAGTGCCATATTCTGCTATTCCTACTGAAAGGTGACAGGATGCTATTCAGAGAGAGCATTATCCTGCAAGTAACCACTTTCATTTCAGTTTACTCCTTGCATACTGGTGGAATATGTGAGCAAATTCAGAAAGCACTGATGCAAGAATTCTGTGGATTCTGTGGCAAATAAAAGTAGGCAGCTTCTTAGTGATATTACTACTTGTATGAGAAAAATGAAACAGTGAGCACTGTTCCAATGCACGCAATTGTTCGAACCTGACTCCAGAACATACAAATGAATGAAATTCATTTAAAACAGAATGATAAAATTTTAAAGTCAGAATGATAGGCAGCTAGAATCATTTGGATTTTCTTTAAAGAAAATTATTCACTTGCATTTTGATTTGAATTTTTCCACTGTGTGGAAAAAAAAAACCAAACATACCAAAAAACCATAAGGAAATTCAAATCCTCTTCTAAATGAGGAATAAGTATCTTAATCTATTTTTATATTTATATATATATCTATACTAAATATTTAAGAAGGGAAAATAAGCATCATCACCCCTTAAATTAACTCCTAAAATAACTCTTAAGTAGTCTTTTCTGGAATACAGATGTGTTATAAATTACTTGGTCC
>VZTU01035927.1:0-25592 GCA_013400835.1 Zapornia atra | reverse complement strand
AAAATTTTTTAAAAAAAGGCAAAAAGCTTCCAGCTTCCTCTTCCATATGACTGTTTACCATACTACAAACATAGATTTACATATTACCAGCCTTTTTTGCACTTGTTCATTTTATGTTAGGATACTTTCTTCTCAGAAATATGCAGAAAAACTAGAGAGAATTCCAAGAATAAAAATAATATCTGAATTCATATTGAGATGAGAAGATTTATGTACAAAAACCTCATCAAATAATAATTAAGAGTGAGGAGCCATAATCACTTCTTAAATGCAAAAGGGAAAATATTTTCTAATACACTCCCATAATGAGTTTGTCTAAGAATCTTGCAGTAAACAGCTATCCATCCACCTTTCATTAACGAAATCTTTAATTCTGTAGCCTGTGTTTCCAAAAACATTTGATGAATCAGTTGCAATCTACAATTCTACTCTCATTTAACTAATATAATCTGCTTTTGAAAATATCTTCCAGTATCTCCTAGACTGCTTTTTGCAGCGTTTTCACTATTGAATGCTATATTTGTTTTTTATCAACTGTATTAAAATCTTGGTCTAATCTTCTCAAAGTGAAGGGGCGCACTTTCTGCGAGTGTGCAGTGGCTGTACTGCAAAGCATGGAAGTACCAGATTACCCTCAGATACTAGAAATAGTATCTGTGCCTTAAAAAAAGAGCTATTATCATTTCAATAAAGATAGTACCTGTAAAAGTGTGTTTTTCAGCAGCAAGCAGGAAAGCAATCTGGTAATCACTGCAGAGAGGCTAGCCCGCCTTTCACCTACTTATCCTGCTCATGTACTTAAACAGCCTTGGTAAGGATATAATCAAGTGCTTCTTTGAGAAACTAGAACTAATTTTCAGAATGATTATTTGTGACACATTTCCTGAGAAACCTGAAAAACTCTGTGGGTTTCAGGAAGAGCTTGACACTTGGCCCACATTCCTCAATAGATTATCAACGCACGCAGGACTGCTCGGTATCTCTGCACGGCTCAAGCTCATATCGTCATCTTCAAAACAAAAGCATTCAAAACCAGACTCGCACCAGGCACTGGAGACTTGGTGCTAGTAGAGCATGGAAATTAAACAGACAAAGTTTTTTATCAACCATGGGAAACCAATGCTAAGAAGATAAAGACTGAAACCTTTCATCAGGAATTCTTGTAAGTCCATCCATTCTATAAATGAATAGAATATATTTGAATATATGTTTTATTTATATATATTTGAATATATATATATATATAATATATTTGCTTTCTTGATTGCAAATCTTACAAGAAGAAGAAGTGTGAGAAAAACAGCTCTCGAAGCTGCAGATGAGATTTAAAGAGAGACAGAAATGGTAAACAAATTACTGAAAAAGTTTCTAGGTCTCCATTACTTCCCATCAATTTGCAGTGGGGTTGGAGGCACTGTCAAAGCAACCTGATGTGGACACAGTTGTTTTGCGACAGAATGCCATTGTGCCCGTGAATTACTGTGCCGAAGCACTGCAAGTATAGAGTAATTGGAGGTTCACTTTTTACATGTCATTTTCAAGCATCTGTCTTGCCAAATTAAAGGGCTTGGCAGGTGATTAAATAGTGGCCTGAGGTTGTACTTAAAGGAAAACCTGGTATGTGCTGAATATCAGCAGCAAGGTATGTTCTTGAAGAGCAGCTGAACACATGCCACCCTAGGACTCAGTGTAGTTGAGGTAATCCGATCCAAAAAAACAGCATTTAAAGGGTGCAGTCAGGGTGTATCTTTTTCCCTACAATTTCAGCAGGCTCAAATACTGTGCTGTGTAGCACAAGAGAAGTTTGCCCAGTCAACACTCACTATGCTGATTTATGATAGGTCTTTCTCACTCATGCATATTATTCTTTAGCATCATTACTATTAAAATTAACAGATCTTTTAATGCTGGTCACTAATCAAAACCCCACCAGGAACGTCTATTTGCAGCTGAAGAATATAGTGTCAAGGGAATTTCTCTGTATTCTGTGAGGAAAAGACACTTCCTGCAGCTTTGCTGCCTTTGAGAGGCAGGCACACCAAGTGCTGACAGGAGAATGAATAGAGCGAGTCACCCTAAACATGCATCCTATTGTTTTGGGCTGTGTCGGTCAGATCCACTGTCAACACATTTTCCATTTCTCCCTCTGCCTCCCCCCCACCCCGCCCCAATCTTTTGTAGCTGTTGTTGGCAACTTATATTCGTCCTGTTGTATTCAAGAATATGCTGGGAACCATGCTGCATCTGCTGGAGCTGCTCTTATAAAGAAACACATACACATTTAATTTTTTGATTTTTTTTTTAAGAGGCTCAAAAAATAAATCCCTTGGAAATCAGGAAGCTGTTTTCTCCTTTTGAAACTAAACAAATCTTTTGGAGAAATTCACTACATTCCACTCTCAGTACAAGGATGAGGGAGTTTAAAAAGAAGGCGCTGGCTGGAGAATACACACCTCTCCCATGTATGCATATGTGCTACCACACACGCTCACATACATGTGTATGCATAGGTATGCATCTATTATTATTGCTTATGCTAGATTTGACTAGGTTCTGAAGGGAGTGGTCTTCCAAAATTGCTCTTTTTAAAGATAGGCAGCCTGACCAGGTATTTGCTGAGTAACAGCCAAAGCCAGCTCTGCTTATGTGGCTAGAAAGACATCACAGCCAGTTAGGAACCTCAACATGGGACATGCAAGTTGCAATTCAAACATGGGCAAAGTATTAATGCACTATGGGTATTGTAGACAATTCCTATTCTGCCACTTTTGATGACATCCATGTAAAGAAATAATTCTTTAATCCAAATTAAAATGTTAAAAAAACCTCAATAAATGCTAATGAAAACTGTTTTATCTTATAGCAACATTTATAAATGATGAAGTAAAGAAATGACAAAAAAAAAAAGTTTCATCATCTACAAAAAAAGGTTTTACCTTCAGTGTCACAAATGGATGCATTTCCTGAAAAAACATTGTCCAGGACTTGAGTAAGGTCTGTATCTTTTTCAGATTTTTTTTCCTACCATTAAACAAACGTGGGTGAACCATCCCTCAAATAATCATGAAGGCTGATGTAGACTCAATCTCAGGACTTCTAGATCAAGGACAGTGACAAGCAAAACCTTAAAAGTCAATGACAAGCCAGAGGGCAGCTTTGGTTTTGTTTCATTTTCAAACCAGATTAAACTGGTAACTGGCCTTGAGCTTAAAGAACAACAACAAAATGTACACACTGGTCTCTCTCAGGTTTTCTCTTAGGGAAAGCAGCAGAGGGAATGCCATCTCTTGCCTTCCGGGTGGCCAAGTAAAGGAACTGCCTAAAGAGATGCTTATACCGCGGCCACTAGGAATGAAATCAAAAGATGATAAAAAAGATGCATTGCCAAGGTTCTGGCCTACACACATTTGGAGGAAGGCTGAAATTACAACCTACAGGGAGAGGCTGTCAAAGCAATAGATGGCAGAAGGTCATCCTACTAGACAAAACAGCAAAGACTGTGATATCTATTCTTTATCAATTACACAGACTGCATCTCATTACTCTTTTTAACCCTCAAGCTTCAGGAAAGAAGACAGGCTTCTAAGCACCCCTAGGTTATTGCAAAGACAGGGTATCAAACGAGAAATAAATCACATTGGGGAGAGTGGGATCAAAAAGAACAGAGGCCTATCAATCAGTTTCTTGGAAGTTTGTGTACTTGCAAAAAAAGATTAGTTTCTAAGCTGCAAGATACCCTAAAAGTGACATCTTGAAGGTGAATAAATAGCACAGCTCTTCCCAGGAGGAGGGAGGGAAGATGATGTTCACTTAAGAACACAGGACTTTAACAGGCTACCCCTCACCAGCAGGTTACACATCGAGAGATTTTTAAACTTCCCTACTGCTTCCCAACTTTTTGCTGCTTCTGATGACACCACTGACGTATGAAAGATTTGTTAATCATTGAGTAGTCCCATCTTTCTTCAAAACCTACAAATATATGAAGAAACGGGGAAAAATGAAACAGCTTGCCAAGGTTGAGTTCTATGACAAATGTTTTGAGTGCTATTAAAAGGTTGGATGTTGTGTTTTGCATTGATTGCAACCCACTGCAAATTATTTTGGAAAACCCCAACAAACAGAACCACAAAATTCTCAATATTTTTAAGGGATTAATGTGCAAAATATGCTGAAATTTCTGGGATGCACCATCCACAGCGTTTGGAAACAGAACAAATCCCCCTTAGCAATTTTTCACACCTACATGCTTCAAATTTAACTTGCTAACTGGGCAATAGAATTGATTATCAAAGAATGCTGCTTGCATCGTATGGGAAATCTCCCTGAAATAAATTTCTTATGTGACCACAGCCTATGACAGTCAAGCGTGGAACCTCTTAGAAAGTGTCATTAATTTGTTTAATCTGGGTTTTTGGTGTTATGTACTCTAATGCCTGGATACGTTTTTGCACTCTCTTCTCACTTACTCTCTTCCCTCTTCAGCCTTAGCTACATTTTTTTCTCTGCTCCATATACCACACTATCTCCCATCTGTACCTAAATTCATCCGCTAAGATTTCGCATTCCCTTGCAGTCTCTCTATGGAACTGTTTTTCAATCATACCTATAAAACCTAGTCTGCTTTTTCAATATAAATACAGTGCTTAAAAGTGAAATGGGAAAAGGTAACAAAGTAAGTCTAATCACTTCTATATGTTTTCTATTTTCCATCCAAAACTTTTATGCTGTTACACATTTAGAATGACTTTTCCAAAACAAAGCTATTTAAAAGAAATTGACTTCAGTTTCCCTGGTTTCCAGCTGTAGTATCACCTTGGAGTTGCATAACTATTTATTTTCCATGTCAAACCCTAATTGCTGCACTCCTCCTACATCCACTTTCTTGCAACTTCAACATAAATAAGTAGTAAAGGGAGGTTACAAAAGAAGCAGCACAAGCTTTGAGACAAATCTGTTTTTCTAAATCAACTCAATTTAAAAGCCTATATCAGATTTAAATCAACATAATTAAATTATCATTTTCTGCTTGTAAATTGAAATAAAACAAGAACAAATCATGATTTATATTTTGGTCCTTTTTTTTTTAAAAGAAAAAATAACATTTTTCTAAAGGCTTCTGCTAAGAGTCACTTGCCAATCTCACAGAAATTGTACAAAGATAAGTACATGAAGAACTGTTCAGTCTTTTGATGCTAAGGTTGTTTGGGCTAAGTATAATCCATCAACATTGGAGCAGTAAGGTGGAATTTGTCTTGACCTCAGATTTGTCTAGTGACTCAAAGGAGAATCAGTAAATGACCATATTCTAAGGGAATGCAAATGAATCTATCTGAGTGAGAACTCAGAAAACCTTAGTCTGGATTCCTCCCTGGAGCATTTGCTTGCTGTTATCATCCAATAGTTAAAATTGAAAAAGCTTTTGCATAGTTACCAGTTTTCTTATTTAGAAGTGCGCTAGGATAGACCTGCCCCATGTACTAACTTGTAGTGATTGCATATTTGCCATTTTATCAGGACAGTATCTTTACCTGGAATAATTACTGTTACCACGTTATAGCATTGCTAATCTGATGTTATAGGTTAGCTCAGTAATGCCAATACTAGGTGTTAATAATGAAATAAGCTAAAAAGATTTTTATATAAAGGCTTAATAACGTGGAATATAAATTTTTACTTAGTCTAGAAGGGCTTCAAAATAACATTTTACATCATTAGACTTAGTCCAGCTTCATTTAATTTAAATAGAAATACTACATTAAGACTGAAATCAATCAGTCCCAGTGCAACAGCAAAAATTTCTATCATTTGTAGATATGCCATTTCCAATTTCAGCGATGTCATTTCTCTTTTCTGAGAACAATGGGGCTAATTACAATATGCAATGAAGAGCATCTGGAATCTAAAAATCAACTTACGCCTGTGTAAAGACATCCATTAGCTTCACTGGGCATTGAATCAGGCTGTTACTGCAGATCGGTCAATGTAATTCTCCTCGATGTGTCAGACATTAATGAAGTTAACATGGGAAAGAACAGCACATAGCAAACAGCTGATGACAAAATTGCCCAAAGCGCTCGGCTACCACTGAAGCCTACCCATCAGGCACAATTTCATAACCTCCTGAAAAGCTTTCAGACTCCAGACAATATTCTGTTGCTGTCATTAGAAGCATTCTCAGTGACTTTTCTTAATCCATTAACGGTTAGTGCTCACTGTTATTTCTGGTTACCGAGAGGCAGTGTTCTGTCACTGCTTTACAAACACTGATTCCAAGTGGGAGATTTTCAGCCCAAGTTTATGAAAACTTTCATTCTCTGCTGCCTGTGAAATCGAAGTAACAGTGGGACAGATCTTTACTACCTCATAAAAGCAGAAAGAAGAGATTAAAAATTCAGAAGAAATTAAAAATTCTTTCTTTCCTCATGGGGGTATGCTGCTCTAACAGAATTTGTGTCATCAGTTTGGACACCCTGCATTACATGAATTTCACCTCCACTCACCTGGGAGCAGATGATTTTGTCAAAAAGGTCAAATGTATATGCATATGTATATGTATATGTATATATATATAAACCCCAGTTACCATTAACCTTACAAAAGTGAACTTGCCTTTGAGTATGAGATTTTAGACTCCTCTCTAACTCAATAGCTACTAACTTTACCAAAAGCCTGTAATAAAGAACCTAGAGTCCTGTAATCAAGAACCTAAAGTCTTCTGGTCTACTGGTAACATACTAACACAGATGGATATTAACCACGAGTCATTTAGCCTGTATAGAATCATAGAATCTTCAAAGTAGGAAAAGACCTTCAAGATCATCAAGTCCAACCATCATCCCTACACCACCGTAACCACTAAACTACCTCGTCTGTTTTTGAACACCCCCAGGGACAGCGACTCCACCGCCTCTCTGAGCAGCCTGTTCCACTGCTTCACCACTCTCTCGGTGAAGAAAACTTTCCTAATATCCAGTCTGAACCCCTCCTGGCACAACTTGAACCCATTCCCTCTTGTCCAGTCACTAGTATTAGGGAGAAGATGACAACACCTGCCTTACTACTACCTCCTTTCAGGTAGCTGTAGAGAGCAATGAAGTCTCACTCAGCCTCCTCCAAGCCAAAAAATCTTAGCTCTTTCAGCCTCTCCTCATAAGACCTGTGGTCTTATGCATAGTCTCAAATGCATAGCCTCAATACAGGTTACTAACTCAGAGTCTATACTTCTCCAGACAGATTAACTCAAATGAAATGCTAAAACAGGTGTAAGGCTCTTAGTACTCAAATTACCTCATTTAGATACCAAAGAATGTCTGGAGCACTGCACCATGCTGTCTGGGTGGTCTCTGCATTTTTTCCTTATAAAACATCTTCATGCGTAAATATTTTTGTCACTGTGCTCTGAAATCCCTCAAACTTGGACCCTGAAATTCGTCCCTTACTCTACACCACATCTGACAGCTGTGAACACAGACTCAGCATTTTATCCCCTAATAAGAAAGGATAACATATATAACTTCAGGAAAGTCTTAGTGAAATCAGCATTTATCTGATTTCTGAAGTGAGGCATATGGCTTGTATGCAAGTAGTGTCATTAGAAGGCATTTGAGATGTGCTCTATTCACCTTTTCTGCGTGAGATGCTGGGTACTCAGCACCTCTAACCACTGAATCAATACTGGATGCTAAACATTTTCTTTGTCAAAGGCACACTATGCTGGCACACTAAACAAAGTTAAGATCAACGTGAGTAATTCTAGCGTCAAAGATTTTTTTACAGAGTATACTTTTTAGAAACTCTCCTTCTACACAGCTATCTTCCACTAAGGACTGAATTAGAGAAATTTTATCTCTTTCATTTGATTTAGGCTCATTTTACACTCTGCTCATGCTTTGATTCACCTTAACTCTGTGTCCAGACAAGACTGAGTAGTTGCAAGAGATGGATTTCTGTTTCACAGCAGAACTAGCTCACTGCTGCTTTGATTCCCTTAAGTCCAGTTTTCAAAGACAGATTCTGGGGAATACGTCCAAACTGATAGATTCTTCTGGGGTTTTATTTTTATCCTTCTTGTGTCATTGTTCAGAGTAGATGTAGCAGTACTTAAGACCACCTCACATACCTCTTAATTCATTTCATCTTACAGAGGAAATGCAGAACATCTGAAACAAACTGGTACATCTTCAGATATGAAGACCTTGGGTAAAAATATTACTGAACATAAAGAGTAAAGAGCTTCCACACCTTTCGGGAACTTAATTTCTTGTCCAACAAACACTGAGTCTAACAATTGCAAGACCTGTGCTCTGCATCAGTAGGATATGGAGGGGTTTCAAGGAACCGATAGCAAGGTTTCTCCACTCAGAAGAATGAGGGGCTAAGGCAATGAAAAGCAGGCACTCGCTAGTTCCCAAAAAGAGTTCATGTATTAGAGGAACATATAGGTGAAGGAGATTGGCCAGGATTAGGTTTGGATGGTGACAAAGAATAAACTCTGTAATGGTTCAGGCGAGCTGCCAAGCACACAGAAGAGAACTGGCAAGAACCTAGGCAAGTTTCTGATGGTACCTCTGCTCCAATAGGATGGTTTCTGTTGGAACCCTGCCTAGCTTCTATGTGGTTTTCATAACCATCAGTATTTTCTACATAAAGCAGCCAATTGCAAGATGTTTCAATTTTGATAAGAAACTAACTTTGATTTTTTTTTTCTTTAATTTAAATGAAAACCAACCTGATGCTGACTGCAGTTTAATCGAGACTTAAATAACTCAAACTGTGAATTGCTCTGGGTTAGAAATATCTTTCTGCCCTCACTGCAGAACTGTTTTCCCTTTGTACAAAATAGAATCAGACTGAGACTTGCAAGGCTTCTGCATTAAGGTGAATAAGTAGAACTTCAACTGACACAGCACACCTTTCTCTATTTAGTAAATCCCAAAGAAGTTTTACAATTCTGAAACTGCAGAGTCTAAATTACCAGGCTTGCCTTCTAGCTCAAAAATAAAGGTTCATGTTTCCAGACAAAAAGACCAAGAGTTCTCTTTTCATACGACCAGTCCAAGGAACATTATTACAGTTTGAAGATATATTAACCTATAGTCACAGTTCCTCATTTACAAACATACTGTATTGAATGGATTTTCTTCAGTTAAAAAAGGTTAATGTTCATTTGAAGATGAGAATACCACTTTATCTGTTACAAACACATTATATTAACTGTATCTAAAAATACTGATGGGAAAAAAAATCAGCTATTCTTTTATTCGTTACATTAGCTCTATGAACAACATACAGTTCCTTATACGGTTATTGTCACATGTCTTTTTAAAGTCAGGATGTCAGCTTTCATTTTCATTGGTATATTACTACATTAAACAACATGGCAAAGGAGATAAACCACATGAAATTGCATTTATAAGAACACAACAAAATTGGCACAGTGACCCAGATCAGATGCAGTCTCTGAAACCACTGTGAAACTGATCTTTCTGAAAATGACAAGATTTTGAATTGTCAACATCCCTTTAATGTGCTATTTTTCACCACTGCTTACGCACACCTGTTAGAAAGTCACAAAGAATTGCATTGTAAATTAACATAAGAGTAAAGTAAAAAGGGGAATCGAAGTTAAAAGCAAAAGTAAAAAACACCCCACAACCCACCCACAAAACAGAGCACAAGTAATCACACACTCGACATTAGCCAGCCCCAGTAAAGAATAATGGTAATGCTTACATATTGCTACTTTCATTAGATCAGCAAATTGCATAATTTATGCCTGAGACAGGACAAACTTTGCCATGTGATTTTTCACAGGCTTCAGAGAAAGTAATTTTATGAGATTATCTAACCTTCTGTTGCTGTTTTAACAGTATAAAAATTTAAAATATAGTCAGGCATAATTAGACTACTGTTGAGCTATCTAGATATCTGTACACTCAAGGATCTTAAATTATAACTTGTGTGGTCACCTGGGATGTAGTCTTGATGGCTTATTTTAATCCAAATAAAAATGAAACATGGAAATTTATGTCAATTTGATCATAGTCAAATTTTGAGGAACTTGACATGATCTATGAGGTCCCAGTGGTAATTTTTTCATCATCGCAAGCAGGGAAGAGTAGCTAAAGATCTGTCCTTATATTGGTTCTGTATAATAAACTGAAAACATTGCACATTCTGATTTTGCTGTTCTTCAACCACACAAAAGTTACACCTACCTTTTACTGCAGAATGTTAATAAAATACCAAGTTTTCTTCATTCACTTACAATAAACTGAATATCCCATTTATGGTATCTAACCATATAGGATTTCTGCTTCTGAAAGAAGGAAAAGTGCAGCCAGAAGACCTGTGCCTCTCATTGAGATGTTAACCAGCCCACAGCATTTCAGGGCAGCCTACCCATTGATAGAGAAGTGGTTTGCCAACAGATTACAGCATGAAAAAATTCATAGTGCTTCAGTTTTCTCTCACACACTTTATTAATGAAGGAAAAAGGCCTTTATTTTCCAGTTAAATGTGCTGTTGTGGCATATGTCTTACTCATTAAAAAATAATCCAGAAAAGAGTAAAGCAAGCACCTGCTACCTGCCAAACACAAAATAACCAGTGTAATACTCAGCTGATGCCCCTTTCTGCATTGCAGAATGCATGCAAACCCTAGGAGGGGAAAACTGCAGGATCCACTCAGACATAATTAGCTATTCTAGTGTATATTAATAAAAAGAAGTTTTTTATAGGAAAAACTTTATAATAAAAGTTTTATAGAATTCAGTTAAAATTATCATGATGATATACTTTCACTCACCTTATAGTCTATGCAAACGTGTAAATACTATATGAAAACCGTTTAAGCATGGTGATGGTTGGGTTATCAAGATCACAAATAGCCTTCCCCTTAGAAATACTCTTACATTTGCTTCACTAGCAAACCAACAACAGAATTTTGGTCTCTTGTCATAATCA
This sequence comes from Zapornia atra, assembly GCA_013400835.1. Classification (NCBI taxonomy): domain Eukaryota; kingdom Metazoa; phylum Chordata; class Aves; order Gruiformes; family Rallidae; genus Zapornia; species Zapornia atra. Next base: position 14,624 of record VZTU01035927.1, on the reverse strand, counting down.
AAAAAAGAAGCTGTCAGTCACAAAACAGAAAGAATTTGGGCAGTCAGCTCACCTGAACGTTGCCAAGACTCCTTATGTTCTGAGAAAATATTTCTTTTCAGCACTATGTCTCTGAATGCTTTTGGCACTCAGTTGGCCCAAGAATGGATCAAGAATGCAATCCTGAATGGTTACTGCATTTAAGATTACAGCTGATCGCCAACAACAGTGACCTCTAGAGACAGATCTGGAGGGTGGACTTGCCTTTTTTAGAATAAAAACTGCTATTCCATTGCATGTTCAAGCAGTCCTGCTGTCAGGTGTCTCTTCTAATTGCCTGCCACAGGGTGTTAAAACAAGAAGCCCTTATAAATACACTGAATATAAAAGTAATTATGTCTGCGGCACATACAGCTTCAGGTAAGGTACAGTCATGATCAGTTTGAACCTAAGCCACCAATCTTCTCTGGTTCTTTTTCTCTACATTTTTTGCCAACTAACAAAATAGATGTGGTATCAAGAGAAGACTGTTTTATTAAGTAAGTATTAGCAGATACATTTTTAAAGTTAAAAATTCAAAACTGTGTTGGGGTGGGAGCAGAAACCTCATTTTAGAAAAGCCACATCTTCAACTGGCTCTACCACCTCACTCAAGTTACTACACGATCACTGGTACTGGATCATATGCTCTGAACAAACAACTCATGTCTTATCACCATCGCTAGTAAGTGAGTAAGGATGATAGATGTGTGCTAGAATAGGTAAAATTTTGGACTTTTCAGATTAACAGGTGAGTAGGATAGGTCACAAGAAAATTTGTTGAAAGGGTGGTTTGCAGGCATCAAAGAGGGAAACTGGAGCAACTCTGAGAAGTACATTAACAAAAATCAAAGAAAACTGTGAAGGTATGCATCATAAAGCAGAAATGCATGTATCTTACCTAAATTTATGTGGTTTTTCAATTAACATGTCTAACTACTAGCAAATTTTACTATGATGAATTCTTATGTGCAAAGCTGAAAGCTACAGCTTACAGTCCTAGACAGCAAGACTAACAAATAAGCAAAATTTGGTCTTGATGCCTGAACATCACTTTCTAACCAGAAATAAATGACCCAATTAAAAAAAAAAAAAATTTAGAACTAAGGTCTCCTGCATTAATTCATCATGAATATTAAAAAATCTTTCCCTGCAGCTGTTTTCTGTGGGATGACCTTGCACAAAAAAACCCCCAAAACCACCACCAACAACAACAAAAAAAAGCACCAGAGGGGAAAAAAAGGATAGTTGGAACTCTGTGTAGCATGGGAGTACTAAAAGACCAAAGCTGTCCTTGGGGATGAGGAATACAAAAAGGCTTTTCTCTCCTATTCAGTGGTAAGCAGTGGACCTTGTACTTGCTTCCTGATCCAAAGAAAACAATGCTTGCCCCTGTCACAATTAGAACTGCAAAGCCAAAAGTACATTTTCTATTTAGCTGGCTTTCTGGTGTCAACAGCATTTCATGGGTATAAGGAAAACTGTTGGGGAAAAACAATCAATCTTATCATATAGTGCACTAGACTTTGCAGGCAATATGACCTGCTTCCTTATTTCTGAAGAATCATTAGCACCATTAGGCACCACTGTTTCATAACAACAACAAATAAAAAATTCACATGCAAATTTTCAAGCAGAAAAAAGGTGCTGTTTGTGGGGGCCAGAAGCCATAAATATCAGAGAGCTTGATGGTACTGCTTCTACCAGCACAGAAGGAAATAGTCAGACACTTATAACTGAGATCTATTTTCTTAGCTCCTCCAGCAAAATGTCAGCAAACTGACTCAAATGACAGTGATAGTTGCTAAACCTTTCTTCAAGAAGTAGTTCAAAGTGTCAGCATGAAACAAACAGGACTCTCATGTTTTCTATACTGATGCTCATTGCCTTTCTACTGTACAGAGGTTTTGTTCTCTTATGGTTTGGCTTGTTTGGTTAGTTGCAGGTTTTTCCCCCCATTCATTTTCCATAGAGCCACACTGACAGGCTAAATTTTAGGTTGAAAAAAATCCAGTGAGAATGTTTCTGAGAGCTTTGGAAAAACAGCAACAGAATAAATAAAATAGCTCTTTGTAGAGCTGTGTCTTGAAGCTCATTTCTTCCCAGTCCCAGCACAGCTGGGAGATGATCTGCTATTCATTTGTAAGAACGGCCAAGGAAACACAAAATTTTCCGGAAGATCATGAATATCATCTGAAGTCCTCACAAAGCTGGTGTTCAGGTAATTTTTGAGCATCAGACTAGAAAGCCTGTAACTATCCCAGATGACTGATACCTGCAGCTTCCACACGCAGGAGAAAAAACTTTAGTTTGGCTGAATCCAAACCCAAATAGCATTAACACCTCCTCCAGCAGTGCACCAATACTAAGGGGAGACTAGTTTCTGACAAAATCTTATGCCAGCCATGTTCCCACCTTAATAGCCCAGGTGCTCTCTTTGATGACAAGAGTCCAGGAGGGAGCTGGCATAAGACCCAGAGTCTGACAGCAACGCGCAGCACCCTGCCTTCCTGTGAACCAACACACAAGGGCTCCGTGATTTTAAACAACTGTCCTGGTTTCAGCTGAGATAGAGTTAATTTTCTTCATAGTATTGGACTATATTTTGGAATTGTGCTGAAAACAGTATTGATAATGGAGATGCATTTGTCGTGGTTGAGCAGAGCTTAGACTGAGTCAAGGCCTTTTCTGCTTCTCACACTGTCCCGCCAGCAGGATCGCTGGGGGTGCACAAAAAGATGGGAGAGGACACAGCAGGACAGCTGGCCCAAACTGAACAAAAGGATATTCCATACCATATAATGTCATGCTGAGCATATAAGGGGCTTGGAGAAGAGGAAGGAATTGGGCAGTGGCATTTGGAGTGGTGGCATTTGTCTTCCCAAGTACCGGTTACATGTGAAGGAGCCCTGCACTCCTAGGGATGGCTGAACACTTGCCTGCCCATGCGAAGTGGTGAACGAATTCCTTCTTTTGCTTTGCTTGTGTATGCAGCTTTTTCTTTATCTATTAAACTGTCTTTATCTCAACGCATGATTTTTCCAACTTTTACTCTTCCAATTTTTCCCCTGTCCCACTGGAAGGGAGTGAGTGGCTGTGTGGTACTTAGTTGCTGGATGGAGTTAAACCATAACAATAACCCCTCCCCTTTCTTTTTCCAATTCCTTTCCCCATCCCTCTGGGTAAGGAATGAGTGAACAGATGTGTTGTATATAGCTGCCTGCTGCATTAAATCACATTAGCTGAGCTGTATCTATTGGACTTTCTTCCTGCATCTCAAAGTTTTTCAAGAACAGGTTTTCCCCAAAGTCTTTCAGATTTCATGTCTTTGGCCAACAATCAGTTAAGAAATCCTCTGAAACACAGAATGAAAATTCTGGTTGAGACAGAGCTGAAGACTCAGTCCTGATTTGGAGTTGTATCCTTCACATCTCAAGCAAATGTGATATTCTGTAGTGGTTACCTCAAAGTTATTTTCTCTTTCAATTATTATATTCTTCCAATATGGACCAAAAAGAATTACTAAAATAAGAAAGTTTTTAATGAACTAAAATGCTTGAATCTTGCCCACCCTATATTTTTAAGAACGCTGGGGGCCAAGTCTGCTTAGTGCAGGTTTAACCTTGATGGTACTTGGAAGCTGAGAAAATCCCCTGGCAAAGATTTCCGTGCTTTTTAACATGGATATCTGAGTGTTATGCAGAAGTAGGAAGTAGTAAATGATTTATATCGTTCTGTATTTTAAAGTGAGTCAATAATAAATGTCTCTGTAAAAACACAGAAATGCCTCTTAAAAAAATATCCTGCAGGATTTTTTTTTTTCCTCAGATGAATATGCATTGGAAATCTCCTAAGTGATATTTGACTTAAGAAAGCGACTTTTGTTCAGGGTTCTTAAATATTCTATTTTAGTGAACACATATTTAACTCTGGCAAAGCAAGATGGAAGGAAATCCTTGTGATTAAGGGCCAAAGAACTTATGAGTACTGGGAAGAACTCCAAGAACAGAACCAATAAAATGAAAAGGAGAAATAAGAAAGAATTAAAAAAGAATCTAAATCTTCTGGGCCTACATCATAAAGAAGTATAAAGAACAATAATAAAACAACAACAAAAACCCCAAAACACAGCATATATATTCTACATTCTCCTCCTTTAATTTTAAAATTATTTTCATTTCTTTTACTCAGTCTGACCATCTTTTTTTTTTTTTTTACCATATTTTATCACTAGTCCTTTGAATTCAGATCAAGCTTAATACCATCACAGAATGGTACAGCCCTAAGGACTCAGTAGTACATGGTAACACACTTCTCTTTTCTTTTTTTGGTTGGAAACAAAACTAAGTCAGCCTTTGAGTGTTTTTCTACATGCATTGCTCAAGGGCTGTGTATCTCATCGGATGAGCTGTTAAAGTAAGCAAGTAGTCTCAGTAAGCAAGTAGTGTCAGTATTTCAGTAAGGCATTTAGGACTGTCAGAAATTAAATTCAGAGACAACAGTCAAACACACTGTACGTAAACGTGAACCCGAACTATTCAACCCAGTTGTATTTCAGACTGTGAAGTGGATGCTGCAGCAACTTAGTTGAGTTACACTTAGCAAAACCATATGACTATCTCTTGTTCAGTTCAATTCTTATTTGCTATTAATAAAAAAATAAGAAAACCAAACCCAAATAACTGTAGAGAAGTGCTTTTAACTCTTCATTCCCCCAGTTGCATTTCACCACCTAGAGCTGCCCTTAAAACTCTTTGACAGCTAAGTTCTAGACTTCACAGGCTTATAAGAGCTAACTGCTTAATATTATGAGCTTGATCTTGAAGACCTATTTTCTTTCTCAACCTTTTTCCCCCGTGCCATAGTTCTCACTGTATTTGCTTGCCACATTTTTTTTGTTCTTGCAGTTAAATTAGGAAAAGATCTCAGAGTAGTAACTACTTGCAGATAAAAGAAACTGTGACCTGTGCATATTTCATAAGGGGGAGGAGGGGGGCATAGGATTGGAAATCTATTCCAGATGTAACATTGTCTATTCTACCATGTTGAAAAGCTCATCTTTGACTTACTCTGTTGTTATGTTCTGAAAGGATAACTGTACAGGATAGATGCAGACCTAAACAATTTTACGTTTTTAAAAATTATAATTACTGGACTAATGTTCCATGTTCTAGATGAGGCTCCCTATTATTATTGAAATGTAAAAATTTCTGTAAACAGTAATTACCACAACAGCCATAATGATAAGTAAAATCTATATCTGAGGGCAGATATCTGTATCTGCTGGTTAAGTGAGAGCAGAAACAAAGAGCCAAGCAATGTATCATTTAACTATTCCAACAGACTTTAACCAATGGAGCAGCTTGTGTGAGATGTTTTGCCCACAATACAATATGTATAGTGAATCCTCACAGGATCACACTTGCTTTGAGATTTCAGATTTGGACATGGTTGAAGGACCTGAAGCAAGAAGACTTTCCTTTGCACTTTTGGTTCAGGCATATCACTGTTGTCTCAACGCTCAGCCTGAAGCATCTATGAATGAAAATTAATTAAACTAAGCAGCTGTCAGCTAATTTTCACCAAATTATGAAGATATATATATAATCTAGTGGGCACCCTATGAAAAATCAATAATTCAGTTCTCAGATGGAAAGGGATTGAAGCAACTTGAGAGAATGAGGCTGGAGGCAGAGAAACAAAGTAGACAAAAGAAAAAATCAAGCACTAACAAGTCTGACTTGCTGCAAGTAAGAACCTAACCACACCTAATGCCTGGTCAATGAGGGCTGAAAGGGACAATGTGAGATTTTGATAGATAAAAAACCAAACCAAACCAAAAAACCTAAGGGAAGAAAGGGAGATAACTATATCTTGGAAACAAGAAGGGTCTGTGATCCAACATCTCACTTCTTTAATCAACCACTTCTCAACAGTCCCTCAAATTTACACTAATATTTATACACAGTCCTTCCCTTAAGATTTTATACTTTCATATTAAACTCTGGGGAAATTGTCCAAGAAAATTGTTACTGAAATTTAATTTTAACAAATTCAACATTAATAGACAGTATACCAATAAATATTGGTAATTAGCTACAATTATTTCCTCTGTAGATTTTTAAATAGGTACATTTTATTCTGTAGTTTAAAAGCACAGTTAAACATTTACTGTGAGCTATGCTAAGCATGAATCATATAAACAGTGAGCTTTCAGTGCGGTGTGGTTTGCCCAAATGGAACTAGCTCCTTACAGCACCTCAGATTTCGAACATGACTGCATGAGAGTGCCTATAAAAATCCATATTTACCAATTCAGTTAACTTTTATACTTTTAATTGTAATTTCTGACAACAGCAGGGATTTAGCACATAATTTTGAAACAAGACCATTTTTCAACTTTAATCCAAAACATCTTATTTCTCAGGCCTCTGGGCTCTTCAGAACACCTAAAGAGCAATCAGAAACATTGACTAAAGAAACCTTGGATAGAGAATTAAAAAAAAAAAATCAGAATTTCTAATATATCTTATACATTGTTACTACATTAAAAAGCCTCATCCCATTTTTTATCATTGCTTTTGCATTGGCATTAAAAACCAACTTCTGCAGAGAACATGCTCCTAAGAAATGCAACCCAAGGGGTTCCATTAAAATACAAAATAAAAGAGAAGCTGATTTGCCTGGGGATTGAAAACAGCTCTCAAGTTTAAGGCAAGATTCTTCTCCTATAGGGCTGCATCTTAATTCCAACAGATTTCCCTATTAGGTGGTTCCCCTAACAGTTTTATAATGCTTGTTGAAAGAATAGTCTGCAAAAGTTTACATTTCCTTTTTCTATACAAGGCTCCCTTTCCTTTGCAACCTAATGACTCCAGGACCAGAGCATAACATACCAGAACACTTTAACTGAAACTTATAAGCTCTGGAACCCAGCTGCCTTTGTAGCTAAAAAAATGCCACCATCCCCCAAAAGCCCCAAATACACCACCAGAAGACCCAGGCATTATTTAACGTGTGGGATTATTTGGCAAGAGTCTAGAAATGAGGAATGTTAGTTAATGAAGAAAAGGAAAAACAACGATCCTCTGAGCAATTACTACTAAATGTAAATCACACACACACTAAAGGATGTTTGCTCTCGAGGGATGGTACTATTAAGAATGGGGGAAACACTATGGTGAACTGTAAATTATTTACAGAAGATTCACAGTCCTTAGATATATTTTTTCTGCTATCCTGAAACTTGTAAGTAATTTTAAGGACTCAGGATTTGTTGACAATGTCTTTCATGGCTCAACTAAACCAGTTTTGGGACAAAATTTTTGTTTTATTCCTCTTTTAAGAGTGCTTGGTGCTGCAAAAGGAAAATTATTCTGTGCAGCAAGTCACAAAGATATTTACATATGGCATTATTGTAATAAAATGCACTATTTTTAAAATTAAAAAAACTTCCAGGGTTAAAAACCTTAAGTTGAAATATAAGAGGGCAAACAGCTCAGTGTATGGTGCCCAAGCAGTAAAAGAGAGGTTACACAGCACTTTTAAAGCTCTCTCCACAAAGCATCATCCAGAATGGCAAACATTAGGCTATCTGTGTCTCAAAGTACACACTTTTCATCAAAACAAAAACCTTGGCAATTAAACATACGCAAGTAGCACTTTACTCTCTCATGAGTTCAATAATGCAAAACAGGCCACATTCACCATCACCAGATTGTAACTTTCTATGATTGTTTGAATTCTCTGCTGCTCCATCTAAATTTGTAACTTTGGGTGATACAAATCAAAGATATACTCCACATATTTCTCTCACAACACTGAGGACCCACTGTTGTTTGGATTTTTATTCACATACATATTCTAACATGCAAATAGATGTAAAATACAAGAAGAATACAAGCTAAAATAGTTGCATAACAGCATATATGCCAGATAAACTGAGAAGCTCATGGCTGTCACCTCTGTATGAACAGCTAGAAAAATTGGACACAATTACTTTATGCATCCATTGTTTAGTTATTATGTTAACGAAGAGAAAAATAAACTATCAATGAACAGCAGGTGTGACAGTTCATAAGAACACTCAGCACAGATCTTGACAGAATTTTAATTATCAGGAAGCTTCATGCTATGCAAAAAGACAGCAACAGTCACAAAAACCAGTAAAATTGAGAGTATCTAAACAGTAGAGACCTAATGAAAACCAGTAACATCCCACAATGTCTAAGGGCAAGTACTATGACTAATTTTGCAGGCACTGTCCCATTACATTGCTAGACTGTTCTGGTGAAAGTTATAATGACTGTTAACCTGTCACTTGACTGTTTCTAGAAGCTTCCACAGTCCCAGCGAGATCACAAATTTAGCCACAGATACTAAGTACTTGCACGATTCACAGATATTGGTTAGTTATCTAGACTACCTGATTCATGTTAAAATTGAAACCTCTCTTCTATCATTAGAATATCAAATGGACTGTTAAGTCAGTTCCCTTGATTTAAAAACATGGTTTTTTCCTTCATATGAAACAAGTACAGGAAAGTTCAAGACAATATCAAAACATCTTCTACCTATAAAGTCTCCTCTGAGCTGTAACTATTGTACCTGCAGAAAAAAAATAATCAAGGCACTCTACTAGTAACTCAGTGGTGGGTGGACATGACAGACATCTACAGAGTTCATCTACCAGTATCTGAATACATAAGGGGGCATATAAATGCCAAGTTACTAGTTAACTGCATCCAACAGATTGATAAATTTCTTTCTCCCTCTTTCATTAGACTTGAGAGTTGACCTGCATGTTGAATTGCACATACTAAACCTAGAAAGCTTATTTTATCTTGTAAAGGTCACACAAGTACTCAAGTTGATATGAAAATTTTAGACACTACATTAGTGCATTTCATTTTCACAATCTGTAATCTTTATGACTGATTTAGTACTATTTAAGAGTTACAAAGAATATGCTCATGAGAATGAAAATACCCATTAGGTTTGGATGACAGACTAGGGATCAGCAGTCATTATTTTATTTCTTTCCCCTGCCCTTTATGTTGATTTCCTCACAGACTTCTCAGTTCTGTATCTTGAAAATGCAAACTTAGCTCTAAGCATGACAGCATACAGTTGAGCACACTATCCATGATGTGTTAAAATTACAAATAAGTTAATTTTATGTGCATGCTGCACAGTTGTGACTTAAAGAATCACCGGAAAACAGAAAGAAATTGATTAGCAGCAATATTGACTTGAGAAAAAAAATAGATAGCACAATCCTGACATTGAGATATATTACACTTGCCTGGACACCCCTGCTAAACCTCTCTTTCCATCACAGGAGATATATTAAAAATGGAAGAAAGAGAGAAAAATTATATGATTTGCCAATGGTCATAAAACACAAAAGTGGCTCAGTGGGGAACAGATTTAAGGAGCTCCAATGTCATTCTAAAACCATGAGTCAACAGTACTTTCTGGGTATGTGTTCAAAAGGGAGTGTGTGTTGCACAAAAAAAGGGAAATACATAATTTGAGTATTTGATTACTTGCTTTTTTTCAAGCATTAGTATAGTTTGTCCCTGATACAGAGAGTATGCAGTTTGTCAAATAAATAAGTAAATACTTAAAAAAAAAACCCCAACAAACCAAACAACTACAATCTAATGCAGATTTAAATACAAACAAACTGCAGTGGCTGTTTTGGGTTTGCATGGCAAGGTTTGGGGAGGTGGAGGGTGATGGCAGCTGCTGGGTGGCTTCTGCCACCATGATGGCAGGTGATCATACCAGCAGATGATCATTAGCTGCAGGTAAGATCGATTCCTTAAAGCACTTCCATTATGTAAGAACAAAGTTTTCTGGTCCAGGCTATTTGATACAGAAATATCAGCATGCTGCAACCTTGACTGAGCAGTTAAGAGTACAGAATTGAGCTGGCACAAAATGATATGGAAAGGTGCCACACAAATTTAAGCAGGAAGCATCCTATTATCAGTGAAACTTAAAATGCAAAGAATATGAACTCTCTGAAGGAGAACAAAAGTAAATTAAGGCCTGGAAACTTGTACCTTAGTGAAGCATGGTAAATTTATACAGTAGGTGGAGACGCCACTTCCACAGAGGGAAGCAGAACTCAAGCAGCATCAAACTAGCACCATCAGTGTTTGAATTCAAGGGCCAAAATAAGCAAATGCTACAAAGAAGGAAGTAATAGTTCTAATTCAGGCTGTGAGTTACTTTGCTTCGGTGTTAATTCTTTTCATGTTTTATTACTCTTAGTCTTTCAAGTTATCAGTCGCTACTTTTGAATCCTTCAAGGTAGGTCGGTAAGTGTCAAGCCCTGTAAATAAATTATGCACCCTTGTATTTATTTCTTTACTTTCTGAAGATTCCTTTTATTTTAAAACATTGCAGTGATATAAAGCAAGAGATGATGGTGTAAATAATTTCAAGGAAAAAAGCATTACAATATTAAAATTACAGCTAGGATAATTCACTGTAAGCCCTGAAAAATACAGGTTATTGTATTATTTTCTGCATAAAGAAAAGTGCGAATCTCATATGTCATCAATGACTGACGCAATCCCTCTGGAATGAAGCAAAAGTGACCTGTACAAATATGTCCTCCCTCTGGAACTAAAAGACAGCTGAAGAGTCATTATTAACTTTTGATTTTTCTTTAAAGTTGAGCATACAAAATCCAGGGAAAAAAAGAAGTTTGGCAGTAACTGAAGGTGACCAATCAGAGTATACAGAAGCATAGGTTACAACCACAGCACTAGAAACTGAACTGTAGCTCCTGAAGAAGCAGTAAGGGTTCTTCACTTGTGAAAGACAGGCAGGGAAGTAAACACAGCACAAAGTATACTTGCTAGATACGTGTTAACAATGTAAGAGAGGGTTAGATGGAAGCATGGCTTCTTAGCCGTTCAGAAATCTGTGAACCTTCTTTAAGTGATAAACATACAGATAGTATAACAAAACTGATTAGCTTGGCTATGCAAGTTGTATATGGAAGCAACTAAAGCCTCAGATACCTGTTGGAAAACATGCAGACCTCATGCAACAGCTACGATCATAATTTTCACCGCGCCATAAAGATAGGCTTCTATATGTAACCAAGTACAATCTAGTATAATCAGCTCAAAATAATTGTCCCACCCATCCAACATTCAAAAGAGTCATTCAGAGCGCAGACGAGATTCTACTCTGCTTTTTATCTTCCCTGCTGTAGTGTACACAAAGTTACTGCCAATGCTTTCAGAAGACCAACATGACTATTTTTTAGAAGGCAAACAATGATTTGTTGCTCTCTTCACAAACGTAATTTTGTCCAACTCTCACCCATGGCAAGACTCTCACTGATGTCGATGGAATCAGGATCTGAAATCACACCTTTCTATCTTGTGAGTTTATTGGTGCTACAGTTGCCAGGTATGAGAGTAGAACAGGAAGACAGTTAATATATTTTTTTCAATTGTGTTGATTGAATTGACTTAAGTCTTGAAGCAAAAATCAAAATAAAAAATTCTTAAAAAATAGCTAGTCATAAATGTGAAATAGTGACTAATAATCCCCATCCCTCAGTCATTTACCCAACAGTTCTTCTGGATGCTATCTTGGCTGAGAGCAAAAGCATAGAAAGAAATTCCCCATGGTCATTTGAATTGTAAGAGCCTTATTTTGACTTTTTAAATTAAAATCCTAATCTTCAAAATGGGTTTCCCAGCAAAAGCTATCTTGAATTCTGTCTTCCAAAGGAGAAAGCCCTCACAGTCATTTGAAAGCTTTAAAGGTTTATTCCTACTGGAAAATCCATTTAAACAAACATTCAAGCAGACTTTCCTCAGTGTAAAAGGAGCTTCTGAAAACTTTAAAAATAGCTATAGGGTTTTCAGCCTCCTGAGGTCAGCCTTCCTTGCACATTGACTGCCAATCTCAGTACCAATCTTCTTTGTAACTGTCAAATCTATAGCACTGCTTGAAAAATGCTCTGCCAAGTGAAAAATACTTCTCTTGCAACACTGATAAATGTAAGCAGAAAATAAAAATCAGTTATCTTTATTTCAAGAATTTGCTTACCAGAGAAAGACATTGAATATATGAATGATATCACAATCATGCAGTTGTGACATCCACAACTATCAACCTATGACTAACTACTGCAAAAGGTTACCACAGCCTTAAACACAGCAAAAAAGAATTACAAGAATTGAAGTATCCAGACAGAGAAGTATTTAACTGCAGGACAAAGTCCTTGAGAGAGAACAGGAGAAAAAGGGGTGCTTAAATGACCAATCAAGTGAATGAAGGTTGTTGTTAAGAAGTTTGCCATGTTTAAAGTAACCCTTTTAGAAATTAAATACTGAGACAAGTAAAAAAACTAAAGCAAAAAAACTAAAGCAAAATAATTTACCAAAAGGTATAGTTTCCTTAGTGTAAATGTCCAGAAAGTGACACAACTTCCTTATTCTTCATAACATTTCCAAAAAGCCTCTCCAGTGTCTTTACTTGATTTATAGTCAGATCCTTGCAAACCAGTGAATTGTCATTTAAAGTACATAAGAATTTTTTTTTCCTTTTTATATAGGTTTCTGTAAAACTATCCCAATGACTTATAGCAATATATCTTCTGCTATTATAATGTTTGTCTCAACTCAATTAGAAAAAAAGTAGTAAGCGTTTTCTTTCCACTTTTCCACATTTACAATGTTCTGGGTTAGACTCAGCTTTTCCAGCAGTTTCGAAGTATGCACATTCCCCTGAGCCCTTATACAAATCAGTTATTCGTTATTTTTATTTGCTTGCTGTGCCAATCATGTAATCATAGAGGATTATGCCAATGTCTTCATTGCATCTGCCTCAATGATCCTTAGTTAGGGAGCATACTCATAAATAAATACACCTCTCTCAAATTTTATTTAAAACAGTATCATGATTCTGCTGTCTCAGTATTTTAGAGGTCTGGAGTCTGTGCTGTGATTTTTAGTATTCTAACTCGGTTCCTTCCTGACCTCCTACTTTCCAACACTGAGTGGGGAGTTCAGGAACTCACTCAGAACTCACTCAGTACTCACATTACCCATGTGGTCCATAAATATTTCTATTACACTTTACTCCTTAAAATTAGCAATGTTTCTGTTATTTCATTCTGTCATTTCTTGGATTTATTTTAATTTTGTTTAACATTTTTTACCTTTCTGATCTATTCCTTTACTGAAGCCTTATGCACTTTCTGTATGCTTTCTTTTTACCTGCAGGAAACTACCGTTGAAGCACAATTAATATGCATTTTCTCTTTTCCTCTCACTCACTGTGTGCCTCAATAGATATATCTATACATATTTGCACAAAAATGTGTTTGTAGGTACATGCACTTACGTATACATACACACACCTGTGTGTGTATATATGTGTGTATATACACATACATATTTGATTCTAGTAAACAAATTTCTGAAGTAGTGTGGAAAAACTCCACGTAATTTCCATGTTTTCTTTCCCAATTTTACTTGTTAGACCAGATACACTTGACAGCTTATGAAGATGTGCTGGCAGGTTCCCATTATCTAGCAAAGACTCCTTTTACTGAAACTTCTAAGCCACAATGCCCCCTTTAGCATATAAATCTTTACACCTCCCCTGAGAGATGAGATAAATGCTATAATCCACTTTCATAAAACCACAACAGAGAGGTTGTATCTAAACTGGACTGTGAGGAACAGTGGTGATGACCTATTTGCCTAGCTGCCTAGATTCAGGTCTCGGTCAGAGATTGGCTTCCTGACTTGGTGGTTTGCAGTAAATTCTTTTCATCTCAATTTTTATCACATCCCATAAATATTCAGTGTGTCTAGCTGACCCCTGCTCTTGCTCTCTGATCCAGCACCTTGACTGTTGGGGTGGCAATTACACAGGTCCTCAAAAACCACCAGCAAAACGTTGCTTTCTAATTTTACAATGATCTTTGCTACTTGCCACTGTCACTCTGTAGAGAGGAAGAAATTAAAGTATGATACCAAAACGAGAATGTAGAAGAAACTAAAATATAAGCTGCAGTTTGAAAACTGTGCTTTTCCATGAGTCACGTAAAGAAAGCAGGTTTCTCTTCCTTGGAAAGGCATTCAGATGCTGTGTTCATGGTTGCAGCAGGGACCAACAAAGTTGCCATTACAACAGGAAGTTATTTTAATACAAAAGGCCACGCTTTAACTGAATCTAAAGAAGATCGAATGTGGTTTTCTTCTGCTATGCTTTCATTCTATACTCCTGAAGTACAATACAGTTGAAAGCTATGGAGGTGCCAAATAGAAGAGAACAGATCAAAGCTAAGATCTCCATCAGCTCTACCTACACGCACTTAGCAAGTGCTATTAAAATAAGGAGTGTTGACCAGCAGATGTTTAAAAAAAAATAAATAAATCCACATGGAAAGCTTCACATGAAGTCAGGATGTGGGCTCACAGTGACAACATGCTCCTGCCCCTGTGTCAAGTCCAGATACAACAATCTGCACCCAGGGATCAACTAACATGATCCGGGAGCAGGAATGAAAATTTAGAAGAATATCACCTTTAGACTGAGATATTACTAAATAGTATTGT
>VZTU01035917.1:0-12157 GCA_013400835.1 Zapornia atra | reverse complement strand
GGTTTTTTTTTTTTTCCTTTCCATAGTGGATATAGGTTGCTACTAATGCAAAAGGGAAGGATTTTTCTACAAACATATGCAAAATCTCTGCCTTTCAAAACAACATTCATTCAGGAGTTTGCTATATTTTGATGTTTCAATTGTGAATGTCTATCATACATGCATAATATGCACCTGTGTACTTTCTGTCTTCGTTTCTTTGTATCTACTTTTGGAGAAACACTTTTTCATTTTTTTGCAACTGTGCTCACCCTTTATCAAGCTTGTCCCAACCCTGTATGTTAGTTCCCCTCTATGCTTTATATATCACAATTCTGTAAGGAACTGTGCTAGAGTTTAAGGGGTTTTTCTGCTTTTACAGTGATTTCATGTAAATATGGTTAATGTTTAGCCTCATTAATATCTGTGTTGGCTCCTGTACTATTCTGTATCTGAACTGAAACTCCCAAATGCTTTTATTCATTATCCTATAGTAAACAAATAGCAAAATGCTATAAAAGTTCAGACATGAAATCGTATCTGTATGGAATTAGTTTGATCACTGGTTTCAGCAAGCCTAGGATTTCACACAGTATTTTTCAATGCCGGAGCTCGAATTCACATCTCAATTATAAACATTTATATTTTCACCTGAGGTTGAAACTGAAGTGCTGAGCTAACAGTGTTTTATGGCTTCAGAAAAGCTCTAAGGGGGATCTTAAAAATTTCCATGTCACCAAGGAAATGGAAAATTACACCATATTCAAAAAATGAGGCTGTGCTTGTTGGAACTAGAACTTTTGCATTGGCAAAAATAGCCAGCAGACGAGGACTCATACCTTAAGAATCAGTTTTAAGCTTCTTGTTAAGAGCTCATAACAATATTCAAATTTGTAGTGTTATATATAAATATATATATATAAATATGTAATTTTTATCTAGTCATGTAAAACCATGAGTATATGTGAGTACAAGTGTGGTCGGCGGACCTCAGCTGGCAGTCAAGCACCCAGACAACCCCTTGTTACCCCTACGCCATCAAGACACAAGTGTGGGGAGGCAGTGGGAAATATGAGACAGGCAAGACTAACAGGTCAACATAATCACAGACCAGTTGCTCTCATGGGAAAAACAGATTTGACTTTGGCATTTTAATTAAATTCATAGGCTACTGAAATTAATTTATAAATACCAATTAAGGTACTAGGAAACACAACCAGAAAAGAACAATTATTTACACACTTAGGCAGAGCACTGTTCTTTCCTCTTTCTTGCACTCAACAGCATTCCTTCAGACTCTCATTGCTATCAAGGCAGGTTACACTCAATCCCTTTGTAAAGGACACATGAGCAGCCACCTACTCTAGTTGCTCCACCCCAGATCTTTCCAGTGTGGCTGATGGTGCCCAGACCAGTGTCCAGGGACCCAGAGTCTCTGCTAAGGATGAGGGAGACAGCTTCAACTAGTAAAGAAACTGAACACTTGTCTCAGAGACTTACACATACTCAGAGGACACCTGACATGGGCAATCACTTGCCACAGAGGAGGCACAACCTCTTGCAGCACCCCATAGAGAACTGACTTAAACCCAGGGGCGGGCAGCCCAGCCCCCTCCTACTCCCAGGATGACAGACACAGGTTCACAAGCACACACATGTTCAAGGATCCCTGAGTACTGGCACAGCCCCTCTGCTTGCCTGGCTCCCCTATCCCAATCTGGGGTCCCCTACTGAGATTTGCTGGTGACTCCACACACACACAACACTGGTTTTGGGAAGGATGCAGGCACTCAGTCCTATTCCAGCTGCTGGTGCTGAGCCTCTTACTCATGCTGGAGCTTTGGGAACACACCCCATGCCTGTGCCATGGTGGAGGTTAAAGACCTCACCTGCTCCAATAGCTTATGCTGGGATCTCTCACTTGCTCCAGTCTCTGACACCATAGGTGAGGGGTGCCCACAGCTTCTGACTCCATTGCTGCCACCAAATTCCACTCCTGCACACACATGGGTCCTCAGAGCATCTGGTACCGAGTCCTTGCAGCATTCACATGCACAGGACAGAGAGTGAGGTTGCACAGCACAGTAGCTCAGAGGAGTTTTAATAAGACATAAGAAGTTAGAATGGACTGTGGAATTCAAGTGTGGGGCTAATCTAGAAAAGTGGACTGACCAGCCCTGGTTTACACACAATTGGACCCTTTTCTGTCTGCCCCCATTGTCCTCCCTGTTTCACCTTCCTTGCCCATCCTTGCCAGCTCTATCAATTCCCACACGCTTCACAGCCCAGTAGTCCTGGGTTTGCAGACTTATCAGTTGCAAGGTCCAGGTGGATCTTCCTCAAAGTGGCAGATGGAGTTTTGCAATACCCCATCAATTAACACGACCATTGAGATTTATTCCTTATCATTATGTCCTTCTTTTATACTGGTTCTCTCTTTATGTATATTTTGTTTCTGGCTTTTCCCTTTTCCTCTTAGTTTCCCAACTGACCAGGTTCTCAATCAGATAATCTCAGTAGAATAAGCATTCCCACACTCTTATCAATTAGTGTAGATGACCAGGTTTTTATGGTCATTGCTTCCTTTATCATTTGTCTGTCAGATTTGTATGTCTCTCTATGTGTTCTCATTTATGTCTTCCTCCTTTTCTCAACATCCCAGGTCCCTGACCAGACATTCACAGAGGAGCAGACACTCTCCTTCCATGTACCCTTAGACCCCTCAGTAAGCCAACAAGCGGCACAAGGGAGTTGCAGTCAGGATGGTCTGGTTTCTCTCTGCAGGTCCATTCTTCTCACTTTTTTCTCTTTTCCTTCGTGGATCCTCAAAATGCTGCAGTCCCAACAGGGATGTGTCACTATATAGCACCTCCTCCTCTTACCTCACTGCTCTGTTCCACTGTGCTACTCCTCCAACTCCACTTTAAGCCATAACTGCTCCTGTGGGTCATGATGGCTGCATGTGCTGGACTTGGAGGCATGAATGACAGCATGGTAGGCAAGGGCTTTCTGGAACAATGACTGAGAAGTCTTGCTGGTATGCAAATATAACCATAAGTCAAACATCTTACTCTATAATATTGGATAGACCCAGAGCCTATTGGTCTCTTCTGCACAGCAGTGGGCTGCATGTCAGTATCTCTGTTTCAGAGGGACACACATCTGAAGGTTACTCCTTGAGGCTGAGAAATTCCATGCCACAGCAGACCCCTGGCAAGTGACCACTAGCATGTTAAAATTTGAAATCTTAGCTAAGTAGTATAAATAATTGATTGCTCACATAGAATCCTCTAGACATAAGGCACTGATCAAGTCTAGGTCTAGAATTTGATCCAGCTGCACCAAGATTCTTCTCTGAGGAATTTAGAAAGCAAGGCACAGGGCAGCCTAGGCCTCCCCTCTCGTCACAAAGGGGTGCTGCAGCCAGTCCATTGCCAGCACCCGAGCCTGCACCTAATATAATAAGCTGTAAAGTCTGGAAATAATACTGATTTAAAATATGACAAGAATATTGCAATTTTATTTATTGTTAAAGAATGAGTGTGTAGCAGCACTGGAGTCATTGGGATAGGGTTGTTTGTTTATTTTTTTTCTTTTCAGCAGCTGGTATAGTGATGTGGTTTGGATTTAGGATGGAAATACTGCTGATAAAACATTGATATTTTAGTTGTTGCCAAGCAGTGAAGGACTTCTCAGCTTGTCACACTGCCCTGCCAACAAGAAGGTGGGGTACCTAAGAAGCTCAGAGAGGAGACAGCAAGAACAGCTGATCCAAACTGGACAAAAGGATACTCTGCAACATATACATTATGGTATATATATAACTGGGGGGTAAGGCAGGAGACAGGCCAGCAGAGCATTGACTTTGGATGGTGAGAAATTGTGCTGTTCACGAATAACTATTCTTATTATTACTACTACTACTACTACCACTGCTTTTTTTTACTTTTCCATTTTCAATTCTCTCCTCCCATGCCACTGTGGGGGTGGGGAAGAGTGAGTGCATGGTTGTGTAGTTATTTTAGCTGCCAGCCTGGTTAAACTATAACAATAGCATACTTTTTTTTCTCAAATTACAGTACAAGTATTTTCTTCAACTTCTCCCAGACTTCTTATTTCCTGTCTTTGTAGGGCACAGATTGTTGGGGGTTTTGTCTGTGTTTCCTTAACATCTAATATGAAGGAGTTTTAGTAGGTGACCTGTAGCTGCTACTGCAGTGCAAAAACACTTTCCTCATACTAGTAACCTAAGATGTTTCCAGTTTCTAAGGCTCATCAGACTTCTTCCTATGCTTGGCCACACATAAACTAAAATAAATTTCACCTGAGAAGGAGCTTTTGTGAATAAGTGGAGGAATAAAGCTTTTCTTGAAGGGTTCTTGTAGCTGCTATGTGTATGGCCAACCATAAACGTAAGTGTAGAGCCCCCAGGTCATTTCAATATAGAAAGGAAAAAGAAGCAGAGAGGGCAAGGAATGAAAAAGAAAAAGGTGCTGTAGCCTTGCTGGCACATCTTAGATGATAAATGTTCAATATAGAAATCCTTAGATGATATATGTTCAATATAGGACTATAAAATAGATCTTTTTTTTTTTTAAAGGAAAAAACCCAAAACAACAAAAAGCTAAAACAGAAAAATAGAAAGCAACCTGCCAGCAATGTCCTCAATGGGGCTAAAATTCAGATGCCATCTCTTCTCAAGAACACAGGTGTGATTACCAGGAATTACCCAAATCCCAGTGAAGTCACTTCAGAAATTTGTATGTACAAATATGTTAAGTGTGGTGCATTATAAACAAAATGATTTTACCTAATCAACACGGACATTCAAGTAGTTTTCCAGGAAAGAGTCCCCAGTGACTGTTGTTATTTAATTAGTACCCTCTCCCCAGTGTTTCTTTTATAAATCGGAGACTAATCACCTGCACTGATTCATTTGCTAGCAGTACTTGAGTCACTTTCAAATTGTTCCAACTCCTTCCTTGATTTTTTCTTTCCTTCTTGAAACACACACAAAAAAATGACCAATTATTTTCACATTCTGGAGGAAAAAAAGATAGAATTTGAGAACCTCTGTGCCATCCGCCTGAAGCAAATTTGCACTGTTGAGTTATATCAGAGAATTTTAAACTTGAAGTAATGGCATACCCTTGACCACAGCAGCATGAACAGCTCTGCTAGAATTGCAGATGATTTTATGTATGTTGGCAGTAAGACACCATTGATATTATAGTGTAAAAAACCGAATATAAAGTAGTGACTCACTTGTTGCTACTGTCAATCAGGGTTGGTTTTGGGTTACAACGAAGACAGAATTTGAATATGTAATACTGCTCTGAAAATGCAATGTGGAGTATAAAATACTAGGCAGAAATAGAAAATGATCAATAAGAAATATTGCCTAAAACCATTAAATAAACATCAGGAAACATGAGGAAATCTGTACGGATAAAATGACAAATCACTTTCATCACAGTTTTTAGTTAGTATTTATGGATTCAGATACAACGATAGGTAATGTACTAGATTTATGTAATGCCATTTATCTCCTGCGCAACATTACTACAATATGTCATATTTCACGATAGTTATTTTACACTCTCAGGTTTTTATTTAAAACAACACTGCAAGTTGTAACTTAATTATAAGTCCATAAATGATGACATACAATAATTTTGAAGGATCCCTTTAGCACAGAAAGACTAATACAGGATCTACAGATCATCTGACACATTTTGTGTTGTGGACTGTCACTACTATGATATTAAAGGAGACAGGTCATGCCTGACCTACTGTTGATATAACCATAGACTGGTAAAAAATTCTTGAAGTGTCTCACAACCTTCCATCATTCAAGAAGAGTTGAGGACAGATGTTTTCCATCAGGCTGACAGTATTTTCACACTGCTTTCATTAAACTGTCATTTTAAAAACTGCTTCAATTTCATCCCCCTTTCTGCTTTGTTAGTTTTAATGTATCTCTCTATACCTTCTATGACAGGAAAGGTTGCCTTTGTTCTTGTTGCGTATAAATTTGCCAGAAATTAGGGCCCATTCACACACACAGTTACACACACCAAATCTGAATGTGATCATACAGTAGGAAACATGTTCAGGACAAAAAAAAATTTAAGAACTTATACTTCTTATAGTTTACTCCAAAGAGTTTTATCGTGTACTAAGGCACTGCAAATCAAAACACTTGTGCAACTTTGGTCTGAAAGAATCAGTAAAAGCAGAACATATTTTTCACTGAACACAGAAAACGAATGTTTCAGCTTGACCTCAATTTACGTAAAATAAGATTCAAGAGCAACAGTGATACACCATGTACAGTAAATCCACTGCATATAATTGAACCAAATGATCCTTTAGAAAGGCATAAAGTCTTGGGTCACAACGCTGGCAAAAGCTGTAGATGTAATTTTTTATTCTGGAAATTCCATTCTTGTTTTTCTTGGCTTCAGACATTTTCTGTTCTTGTAAAATACTGCCCTGAGGAGCTATGAACTTACTAGGACAATAAAATACATGCTTCATAAGAAAAAAAAAGGTCTTCAGAAATTGTGCTGCAACACAAGAGATGGGAAGTTGGGTCATATACATTCAGCACAAAAAAAAAATTAATATTAATAAAATATATCTTATTTCACTTTCATGAAAACATCAGCTATTTTGACTTGAATCCCAAGGTCTTGACAGGTTTAGAAGTGTCTTTTTTATGTTCTCCTGATCTCAGGGTCTAGTGTAAACGTTTAGTCCCTTGGTGGAAGTCAGACAGCTGCCCACCTGTGCATACATACATGTAAACAAAGATGAGAAGAATGCAGTTCAGGTGTAGAGTTGTTCTCCTTACAAACATACTGAAGTAGGGCTGATGAAGAAGCAAAGCTGGCTGGCCCCTCTCCAGACCTGCTTTCAGCACGAACTGCATCTATCTGACATCTGTATCTACATCCTGGTCCTACCAGGTCACACACTGCAGCAAATACCTAACCTGTATAGACACAGGTAGCCTTAGTCTAGCAACAGCAAAGTGCCAAGGACTAAGCAGCCCCCCAGTATGCATCAGTCTCCTTCTATGCATGAATCTATTTATAAAACAAGCTATGGACAACTGGAGAAAGAAAGAAAGGGGGAGCATGGGGTGGGGCGGGGGGAGGAAGAGAAAAAAGGAAAGACAAATTTAAAAAGAAACATTACCCCACATGTCTGATTTCTGTTCCTATCAAACAGATGAATCAATACCAAGGATTCAAGCCTACTCCAAATTAACTTTCTAAGTGTTCTTTTTGTGTTAAGAAGGCTGATGACAACACTTTTCTGCCTCATAGGGATGTTCTGAGTGCGTATGGATTTTCAGAAGTGCTCAGATACTCCAATAATGAGGAATCAAAAGGTAAAGGATAAAATTCAGGCTGGTGATAAGAACAGTCTTACCAAAAATGATCTTTTAATTTTCACTGGAAGTATAGAAATGCACATATAGACCTGCTTTTGCTTGTTTGCAGGAACTATAAACCTAATAGATAACAAAAGAAGTAACTGCTTGTTTTCTTTCATTGTTTCTCTGAAGCATGTGATACTTTTCAGGATTATACTGTAATTGTCTCTGATATGAGAGTAATCACATGTATGGACAGCTGATTAAAGGACTATAGCTCACTTCTGTTATTAACTGTTCACTATTCTACTAGGTTACTTCCCCTCCCTGTTTGCCACAGATTGAAAGAAGACTTGAGAACATACTTACAAGATGTGCCCTGGGTAGAGTTAATTTTCACAAGGAGTGAGGGCGGGTGACACAAACTGCCCAAGGGAGTGTTCCATACCATGTTCACCATAAAAGTAGAATAGTCAGGGAGGACAGGATAGGCACAGCTCTGGTAAGGTCTCAGTGTGGACTGAGTGTCCAGTCATTGGGTCAGTAGATTGCCTTGAATTATCACCCTTTGCATATATTCTAAGTATTGCTGTTATTTCCCTCTCCCTTTGCTGTCCCAGTAATCCCAACCCACAAGGTTTGTCTTCATCTCCCCATTCTCCTCCTCCCCATCCTGATGGAGGGGAGGTGTTGAAGAAGCAGTGCATGGTGCTCAGCTGCCGGCTGGGGCTGAACCACAACAGTAATTTTTGGTCAATTGTGGAACACCACAAGTGCTGTTAAAGGGTGAGTGGGTTCTGCTGATCACTCCAGGTCTTCAGTTGACAGATCATGTTATGAATGGAAATCAGGGATGAGAATCAGACAGCCTTGGTTGGTACAATATTGCTGCAAGTACACTGTTACACTCAGTTCAGCGTCTGGCAGAGTCAATTGTTGGGATAACACTTTCACTCTGGAAACACAGATGGGTTCCATCTCATCATAGCTTGATGTCATTAGGGTACACTGTACAACAGTGTCCACTAGAGCCTTGTACTCTTGTGGATCCTACATGCCAGGCCATCAGATCCACATAGTCCAATAAACGTAGTTATACCTCTCCTCTACCTGACTGGAGGCAGGGCTCCTCTAATCCTGCAGATGGTATTTGCTACTCACTTCTTTCAAAAAGACTTGGAAGTAGTCAAAGAAGGAACACTTTTATAAGACATAGCACTAGGAGCATGCTGGCTTGAACATCCCAAGGGTATTCAAAATTCTGAAAAAGCTGCTGTACACAGACTGAGGGGCAGAGAGGAGGTGAAAGACTGGGAGAAGGTATACCCCCTGTCTTCCCTGTAGATTGGGTGCAGTTGTTAATCAGTTTTGAGAGACGTCCAAAGTATGGACATGATAGCAATGCCATGTGCTAAAATGCTGATGATCTTTTATGTTATCAGAAGCCAATATAACAGAAGTAATAAACAGTGATGTGGAAAATAAGTGCAGCAAACAAGAGTTACCACAGCCATGTGAACAAACAAAACTCCATTGTGACCAGCAACTGTTTAAATAATACAATAAATGCTTATGACAACTGTATTTTAACATGGTCTCATCAGATCTGTCGTTATCTCAGCCCATTAGGCCTCACGTTAGGTGCCAAAAAAGGACTGTCATGGTTTAGTCCCAGCAGGCAGCTGAGCATCTTGCATTGCTCACTCATCCATTCACACTCTCACACCCCTGCTGTGGGATGAGAAGAATTAAAAGAAAATGGCAAAATTTGTGATTTGGGGTAAGGACAGTTTACTACGATAGCAAAGGGAGAGAGAAAAAACAACATCAGAATCTATAACAGAACATACATAACAAATGACAGCACAAGACAATTTACTGACCCAACAACTGACTGGACACTCAGCCCACACTCAGACTGTACCAGAGTTGCGCTAATCTGCCTCTCCTTGACTAGTCCCCCCTTATGGTGAGCATAACTTCACACAGTATGGAATACTCGCTTGGGCAGTTTGGGCCACCTGTCCTTGCTCCCTGTAAAAGTTAACTCTGACTTAGCTGGATCCAGATGGACCAGACGGAAACCGATTCTGAATGTTTCAGCGATTATAACAATTTTCTTATGGCCAGCATCTGCTTCGCTCTTGAGATGTATGATTTTCTGGAACTCTTTTCCCATGTGCAGCCTGATACAATTACAGTTCCTAGTCTTAAAAATTTGGACAGTTTTCCATAGACTTCCTAAATATTCTCCATGTGTGTGCATTTATAGCCAAAGGTAATATCCCATTGAACCATTGTCCAGGAAATAGTTATACACATAAATTAATTTATTTTTTTAGAAACTCAGCAACTAGTAAAGTCCTCTGACATTCATTCATTCAGAGGGTATTTACTATATCTTCTCCTGTAGAATTACATTAAAACTTTTATAGAAACAGAAACAAAACCTGATTTTAAACCTTTCTACAAAGCTAAACTTTTATTTCTCCCATCTTAATACAATATGTAAATATTGATTGTCCTCTCTTTCAGGAATGCTGTAGTTTGATTTTTAATATATATTTCTATTTTGTATTTAATTTTCCTCTTTTTTACTCCTTTTGTTTAAGTTAAAATCTTTTCATACAATTTCACTTTACAGGAAGTTTTCTCATTCTGTCTTTAATCCTACTGCTGCTTTTTTATCAACATTTATAGCTATTCTTTGAATACTTTCAATTACACTATATGGGGCTTACCTAATACCAGATCCTTCATGCTGCAATGGAGACACTTTAATATGTGAGGTTCTAAAGCTTAATAATTTACTTTACACAGTATTTCTTTCATTCCACACAACATAAGTTTCACTGATGGCCATAATTTTAAAACTAACTTCTTGTCTCCATTCTTAACATCCACAATTATTTCAGAGTTTTGCAACATTACATTCCATGATTTGGATCCAATCCAAACCAATATCCATTCCTCACCCTGCAGTTCACCCGAACACAATGATACCTACCCTAATAGTTGTGCTAGCTGTAAGCATCTGAAATAACAAAAACCTGCTTCTCACTTTATGATTTTTGCTTGTCTTCTCTAGGAACTTTGAAAACCTGTCCACAATATTCACTTTCTTTTTATGAGCTATTTTTATGACTGTTGTTTGAGGTAACCCATCATCAGGACATAGGTGACTGCAGCTTCCACATTGCAGAAAATAGAGGTGAGATAAATGTGTTTATATTTGTCTGATTATGAGGAATCATCCTCACCCTTTTTGACATAGGATGTCTTAGAAAAAAGTTAGGAATTGTTTTCATACACATGCAAATAAAAATGGTCTCAGTTATCCAGTTTGCAGTGCAAGTAGAATAAAGGTCTTACTTTGCTGAGATGAGCTCTGAAGAAGAAAGTGCTGAGAAAGCAGGTCTAAGACATATTCTGAATGGCTGAGAAGTATACATTCCTCTCATCACATTGGTTACTATTAATCTTCTCACAGAGCAAAACTGCACAGGACACAATGTGGGCAGGAGTCTTGCCATAATCTCAAGGCAACACGCTTACTACCCATTTATTGCTGCCTGACGACAATGTCACATAGCTGCTGCCATCCAAGCTTCGCATGCCATGTTCATGTCTCTGTTCCACCTTTAAAAATGATTCAGAAGGAAACAAGGCTCCATGTTCCACAGACACATTTATGCCCCCCACACAGTATGTTACAGAAAAATCATCCTGGCTGGAAAGTTAAAAGAGAGGACTGTAGCCAGGTAAAGATTTGTGGTACTGGCAGACAATGCTCATGAGCCACACAGATGAAGGGATAGATTTTGGACCAAATATTCTGTAAAGAGGAGACAGAAATGTGTACTTTTTGAAATGCTGACATTACTTCTTTCAGTCTTGTCCCTGGAATGCTAGCAAGAATACTAGGAAAGGCATTTTGAATTAAAGTAGCAATATATCTAAATATAATAAAATACTTAACTCAGTAGGAAGTACAAGCTTTGTTGCAAAGAAAAGGTAAAATTTAAGATGGGACAAACTGAGACTTGGCTTGCAACTTTTAGCCAAGACTTAAATACTTAATGAGATTGTATATTTTGAATATTCCTTTGTTTTTGAACAGACTTAAATTTGAATAAACTGCCAAATTTCACTTCTCATTTATAATTCTCTCTTAATAGGATTCTGTAATTAATCTATTGAAATTTTGGAGTAAATAAATGAAAGATTATTTGAGATACATGCAAATTCCCATTTTACTTCTACTTAACATCACAATTCCTTTTTGTATTATTTATCTGTTAATACTGATTTTGTGTCTGTCAACTTAGAGAGCTCCATCCTAGTTGCATATGTCCCTGTAATTAACTGGGGGCTTCTTTTCTAGTTTTAAATGGTTTGAAGGAAATGTTTCCTGTGCATATTGTTTATCATACAAAAGTTTTGCTTTCTTAGCAGGTCCGACTAACTGAAATGGATTAAAGTTTCAACCAACTATGTATTTATAAAGTCAGTTGTCACTATTCAGGCATATAGCATTCTTTTATGTAACGCCTGACAAGTGCTACCCGAGTTAACAACTGCATTAAATATTACTCTTTTTTTAACTGTTCCCTATCACTTTGCTCTTTTACTTTATAGTCTGGCTGAAATTCCTATAACAGCCATGTTAAGGATTTCTCTTTTTATTTACCATTTCATTACCCTAACAGCAAAATACTGGAAAACAATAAAGCAGATCTGTGAATACCAGCAGGAACAGATAGACTTAAACATACCTAATTGGGTGAGAAAGGG
>VZTU01035914.1:0-27037 GCA_013400835.1 Zapornia atra | reverse complement strand
ATTCTGTGATTCTGTGATGACCACGTGCTGCAGAGGAACACACTCTAGAAGGCTTGCTATGCTTTCCTTCTCAGATGAACCACTACAGCTTAACTATTAGCAATCATTTCCTCCTGATGTTGTTAACACAAGTTATCATGACAGTAAACCAGCCCTTCCAAGTTGGATCTATTCCTTTTGATGAACTGTTGAAAGTTATTTTCTTCTGAGGTAACATCTATCTTGAGATAGCAAGTGTTTAAGGAGGGTTTAGAAACACAAGTATAAATTCAAAGCTAGAATCTTGAAAATGGTGGGTATTAATGTTTTTGTTTCTATGAAGTATGTGCATGCTTAAGGAACAGAAATTCTTACCTGTTGTCTAGACCAGTACAGGTCTGGTCTGAAAGTATTTTTCTTATTTTCCTTTTATCAAATGGAAAATGGTGCCAAATTAAAGGTGGTTTCCCACATCGTCTTCCTCTTCAGCCAAATTTAGTAACTAATACTAAATGACAGCTTTTACATTTTGCACAGTGTTTTGCTTTGCTTCTAAGGTTTTTCTCAGTATAAAAACATGGTGCTTTCATTCTCTTCTCTTCCACAGGAGCTGGAAAGACAAATATCTATTTTCTGATATACATCATTTATACAGAGGGTGCTAAAAAGGGTATATTTATTGATGTCATAGGCCTTCTTCCTTCTGCTTACTTCATGAAGACTTTTGGGATGTGCCTTTCAGTTTTGAACCTAAAAAATATCTGTCTTGGTTTTGCCCATGTCCCTTTCATATTAATCTTATGATACCTTCTTATCTCCCTAGGACATTACATTGATAACTACTATTTTCATCCCTTTAGTTTTTTCCTTTTTTTGGTGTTTTGTCCCCTCTGTGGTCTGACATGCAAAAGATTTTTATAGTTGTTAATTTTGCGTGCTCCTGACAGGGAAGAATAGTCATCTCAACTTCAAGTTTTATTTGGTTATTTATTGTGCCTTTTCATGCAGTCTTTGGATGAATTAGTGTTTGTACAAGTGACATGACAGAAAGGATCATTATATTCATTGCTGCTCTCTGGGGAGTATGCTAAATCTGATGTGAGGATTGTGATATTTTCAAGCTCAAGTATTCTGTTGTCTTCTGGCAGATGCTTTCTCTGGTTTCTTTATCAGTTTCTACTTTTTTGCTTTTGTGTGAATGTCTGTCTTCTGCCAGTCCAGCCAGAAAGCTCATTTTGTTAGCAGTAGTGTTACACGTTGGGGCATCCAAATGTATTGCAACTTGCCCTTGCTTGCAGATCTGCTAAAAGTTGAAATTTTTTTCCAGTTTTACAAAGGTACAAGCTCAATTTTACAACCAATTAAGCTTTCTGTTAGAATTGTAGAACAGAACAGTATTTTTCAGATGACAGGAGCACGATTTCCAGTAGTTGACAGACAGGGGTCCATATACAGCCATGTGTAATGGTTTGTATTTTTTTATTTAAGCAATAGCTTAAAATAGTAGTGCTGTTTGCTAAAAGGACTGTGATAATCTCTGCTACACAACACTTGAAGTGAAGTCTAATCAACCCTGTTACGTTCATTCTTGTTTCCTTTTTGTATGTATCATGTAGTCTGTTACATAATTGGTTCTAATACTTATGTTCATTTTCTTAAATCCCTCATAATCTCCTTACTCTTCTGCTTCTTTCTCTATTATGTATCTGCATATGTGTTCAACTTTAATTTTATTGGAAAGTATAGAATTAAAAAATGCTGGTTTTGTGTGCATGTGTTTGGGGGGATTGACAATTGCCACTTTGAAATACGTATTATATGAGGGACGCTGAATTGTTTCTGCTAACTGTCATGACTATGTCATGACATGTATGCAGGCATGGACAGCTAATAATAATGTACTGCTTTTCTATTAACAAAAAACCAAAACCACTCTCTTGCCTTTGCATCTCTCCTGACAGCAGAGATGTGGAAAGTGCTTCCTGGTTCTGAAATACAATTTTCTTAAGCTTATGAAATGCACTAGCTTTCTACATAAAGTAATTTTTGTAGTTAAATACATCACAGTTGAATTATGTTCTAAAATTTTGTAAGGTTTAACTGAATTGTATTTTCTTTAATGGGCATCTGTTGACATGAGATTAAAGCACACCTGGTAGCTTCCCTTTTAGGTACTTAAATCAAGTTGATAAAATATACGCTTCTTAGAAAAAGGGAAAAAACAGCAAGAAATACTCATGCAATCCCAAACCCCACCTTCCAACCTCATTGACATATTGCCACAAGTTTTTGTGAAACTAATAATAAATGAATCATGCCATCACTGAGTAATGTCATGGTTAGTTCAAATGCTGCATTATTAAGCTGAGGTTTATGTTTGGAAATTCAAACTGTTTCTTAAGCAATCCTATATCCCACGTTGCTTTAGACTGCTGGGGTCAATCTGAATAAGATACTGTTATGTTCTTGCTTTTTGTTTGTTCTAGTGAAGAATCACCGTATCAATATTGGCCTGTACTACTTGTAATTGGTTGTGATATTATTGTGATGATGACATAATGATGTTTGTAAAACAGGTTAGTCCTTGGAATGATTAAGATTTCCATACTGACTTTTGTGTTTAGCTAAGTCATCCTTACTTTAAGTCCCAAGAAAGGAGATACTCTAGTTTTAAGGCAGAACTAGCTTGTAATTTTAAATCTTTCTATGTTTAGTCCTAAAAGTATTGATGAAAGCATGTGAATTCCTTCCTTTTGAAAGGAAAATACTGAATGCTGCTCTGTCTGAAGTCAGTGACATGTGTTTGTCCTGGGAATCCGTTAGTAGTTTTAAAAACATTGGCCGTGACACTACATAGAATTACTAGTAGCCTCGCTTGCTGCAGGAACTGGACACAGAGCCAGCTCAGAGTTCTTTCATTTTCTGTGAAAGCTGAAAGACTTTCCTGCTTTACAAGATCACTGGCAATGTTTCACGACAGTTAAGATTCTATCATGGGAATGTCTGGTGATATGTTCATGATCCTACTGCTACCTTGAAGTAAGGGGGTTTAAGTACCCTGAGTACCTTTTAAGGAAAGAAGCCCCAGCAGGTCATGCTTTCTAAGGCTATCTCTGTTTCATGTAAAGGCAAAGCCTTTCTCTGTGTGGTAGCCTTCTTCATATCCACATTATTAAATGCCTAAGCGTTAGCTGTAATGTCCCTCGTTTTCTCTTAAAACCCTTGCTAGGCCAAACTTGAATGCACAGTGAGCATAAGGCAGTAGATCCCAGCTGAGATGAATTTTCTGAAGTTGTTCCAGAGAAGCTGCCATCAGGTAGCTGTTATTTCAGATGACAGATGAGGAGCCCAGCTGCTTGAGTTATTTTGCTATAGGTGCTGGGAGGTGGCAGGCACTAAATTCATCTACAGAAAACGCTATTAGCTGCCACCTTTTTTGTCTGGCTGTAGCTGGTAGAATTTCTCCAAAGATGTTAACTTGGCTGTAGAAGATGTCTTCCTTTCCTTGGCCATCGAAAGACCTCAGAGGTCACCAGGCACGAGTTTTCAATGACAGGTGTTTGCTGCTGCTTGTTGTGCTCTAAGACTAAGTTTGGTAACAAGCCTGGAACTTTGTAGTTTTGTGCCACATACTCCTGTGTGATGTTAATAAAATGTCTCAGAGCAGAAAAGAGAGTTTAGGCATTAGATTATATAATATGCTGGATGGATATCGAACTTGGAATAAATTGGCATTAAGTTCTAATAGATTCAGAGTGCAACTGTCAATCTGGAAAATTAGTATTGTCTTTTCCAGCAGCGCACTGAGCATCCAGCTTCTTGGGCTGCCCTCTGAGCTCTGCCCTTTGAGCATTCAGGTGATATGATGCAGTACTTCATAAGGCAGTGATGTTCTCGAAACAGAAACATTGTTCTGAAATGTAACCAAGTTACTACCTTGCATATTCTTGGAGGTAGCTGGGCTGGCTGAGTAGTGAAATGGGTCTGGTAAGGCCTGGAGCTCACATTGTATAGGATGTATAGCCTATATAGTAAGTCAAAATTGTATGGTATTGTGTCCCTCCAGTATTACTATGTTCATCTTTTCCATTCAGAGCCATCAGTGTTGTACCAAGCCAGGGCAGGCTTATGTAGCTCCATCAATAGAGCAGTAAGGAGAGACCTAAAACTTGCCAACATCTACGTAATTAACAGTAAACATTGGAGTGCAGCAGTCCTAATTAAACAGTCCCTTTGTCTGCCTTATGGTTATTTCAAGCACAAGAAGTCTTGCTTGGTGACTGAAACTGAATTCCAGAACCAGGGAACACACATTTAGGCAGATGCTGCTGGATTATGCTGACCTGTAGCTTGGGTGGGCTTTCCCTGTCCAGCACTGCCTCAGTGTCAACTGCTACTCAACCACTGCCTGCAACAGCACTAGCACTCTGTTAGTTAATGAACTTAGTCTGTGCCTACTACAGTAAGTTCTGATTCATTGTCTGTACTAGAAAACTGACAGATGATTCCCTAGCATGATTTTGGCACTTAGCAACTAGCACTGTCTTGCAAAAATTAGCTGTCACAGCTCAGAACTGAGCACGGGCAGGACCATTCTCATCAGGCATTTAGTGAGATCTGGAGCTAAAGGGAGTTTTCCAGCATAACTGTAGGCTCTCTTATGCCAGCTGGCATGTTTAATTTATGTCCCTGGGTATGTTTGATTTAAGAAAAGGCTCTGCCTGTATTAGTAAATTTCGAACCCTTCCCTACTAAAAATAGAGACTTAAAGGTCAAAGTATTTTCAGACTACCTGAGACTCTGCCGAGAGATTAAACTTATCTTTTTGACAAGTCGGATGATGGGTATGTAAAACTTTCCTCTCAGCTGTGACAGGAAAAATCTTGGGCTGAGAACTCTGCAGTCCCTGTAGGGTTGTATTTTCTCTAGTCTTTCTTCTAAGCATGTAGCATATGTGTATTCTTCCAGTATACCAAAGTGCAGGAAATAACTGATTCTTGCAGACAAGTGAGGCGATAGGATCAGAAACTGAGAAAATGTATCTTAGGTTCCAAAATTGCTTTTTACCTAGCCAAAGATACATTATGCTTTCAAAATCTTGTATGTGTAGTGTTAACGGCTTTTTTGACTGTGGAGATTCCGGAAGTCCTGTGGTGTGGCATTGTAGGAACCGTCCCTGATTTTGTTGCGTCTTGATTTCAGCAAGTGTTGGTCGGAAAACATAGGTGGATATTTGGAAGGTTAGATGAAGCTGCTATAGTATATCCATGGTTAACAGGTCTCTTATTGTTGCTTGATAGTGTGAAAGCATGCATGGCCAACCAGAGAATTATGATTTTTCCTCATCTGAAAGGCAGGGGGTTCAAGAGATTGTTTCACTTAATTTTAATAGCTTTGTGAAAATAGCAGTCAACATCTTAAGGCAGCTTTGGACAGAAGGATGTGTTTCTGCTGAGAGTATTTTCTTTATCCTTCCTTCTGCTGATGAAACTTTCTAATATTTTGGTTTTCACATTCTCTGAAAGTGGGGGGGGAGGTAGACTGAGTGCATAAATGCATTTCTTTGTGTAGGTGTTCTCTCCTGCTTCTGTTAAGTTTTTTATTAGCCTGCTGACACCTTCAAATTCAGAAATGGACCAACTTTTTGTAAAGCTGGCATGTCACACGTGCCAAACCATAGGTCATCCTTTACTAGTCTTTTACTAGAATAATATATGAGATTTGGTAAGGGCCTGCTGATAGAATGCTGAAGAAGTTTTGAAAAAATGACCCAACTATGGTTGACTAAGTGTATTTTAACTTGCAACTGTAATCAGATTTGTGTTATTCAATTAAAGCCAATCCTGAATCAAGCTATAATTAGCCCAACTAGTGGTGTTCATGCTGCTTGTTTTTCTTGATTATTGCAGGAAACAGACATTGCTGTCACTTAAATTCATTGAGATTTTGTTACCAATATGTTTGTTATATATTTAAATTATTCAGCCAGTTATGCTTGATGCTTTAAATTTATTTGTATTGTGTAAACAAGTCAATGTGCTTATGGTAGCACCCCTATACTGAAGGTGGGTTACATTCCCTGTGAAAGTTTGAGAGCTTTAACACTTTCATTGTTTGGACGATGTGTTTCTTTAACTGAACTGTACGTATGTGTTCTCAGCTGGTATTTATTTTTTCAGTTAGCCACTGCTCCTATTGTAGACTTGAAGAACAGATTTGCTTGCTGAAGCCTTATCTACTTTTTATGGTGTAATTACCTCTTTTAATCAAATGTATTGCCTCCATGTATAGCACCTGTCTTTCACAGGGAAGGAAAAACACCCACCCAAACAAAAAAAATCACTGGGGAGAAAAAATACATGCTCCAAACCTGTGCAGGTTGAAACAGCCTCACTGAAGGAAATCCCAAAATGTTCCCAGTATCATGTACTGGGAGAGTTTCCTGTTCTTTCTGAAGCCCTGTGACCCTCACAAAGGGAAAGGTTTTATAAATGGGTCAGGGTCTTGTGGATAACACGAACATGGGTAACACATGCTTTTTTGAACCCAGAAAAGTGGCTGTAAGACTGTTATTTTGACCCTGCATATCATGTCAGAGTTTCTTGACCTCCAGGAAATCAGCCAAGGCCTCACTATGTCATTGTCTTCTCTGTGACGTAGTTGGCCTTTTCTGCCTCAGCTTCCCTTCTGTAACTGGTATAGTCATTCAGGTGTTTGGCCACTCAAGAGTGGTACTGTAGTGAGGAGTCTGTATCCTGCCCCTCTTCACAGCACAGTCTCCTTAGAGTGTTGGAGGGGCAATATTTTTCTGGTTTGGATTTAAACATTATGGGTATATGACACAAGGTAAAAAAAAAAAATAAATCATTAACTTGTGAGGTTGAGCCAGTTAGTTACTTTTTCTGTTTTGTTTAAAGATGCTTAATTCAGTGCATCAGTAAATGCACAAAAAGGGGAGGCAGGCAATGCCCAGAAAGCATTGCAGACAGCTGAGTATTACCTAAGTGTTTATCCAAATGATATTTATCTAAAAATGATCTGGCCTCTGTGAAAATCAACAAAGTGATAGCACTTGACTTTTGTATTTTTTGTGTAGTGGTCTCATAAGTGGGCTGCTCCAAATCTGTCCTGTGTAATGATAAGTAAGTGTATCTATTCTACTTGAGACTCTCACCTACTGTCTTGCTTCCCCACTTTTACGATAGATAACACTTTATTTTCTTCCCTTGCCTTATGAAGTATGGTATTCTTTCCTTATATAACACTGCCATTCCTGTGCAATGAGCCTGTGCTGACTTTGACCAAGGTGGACGTGCTTATTCAGAAATTCAGATGGGGATAGTGTTTTAAATAAGCAAATGTGCAGTGCTGACCTTTGGAAAAAAAATTCTCTGAAATCCAGCTTTGTCAATTGGTGTAAAAATATCCTTGTAATGCTTTGTCCTTGCTATTGCAGAGAAGTTAAATGCTATCTATAAAAAGCAATGGTTCTGCTATGTGCCTTTATTTGGATCTTAGAAACAGAACCTCACAGTCTGTAGATTTCCCACATTTCATCCATTTGAAATCAAAACTAATTTTTTCGTAGTTCTTTTTATATTTTCCTTTTTAAATGATGCATACCAGGCCTGCTGTTGTGAGAAATCCCTGCTACAAGAAAGGATGAAATTCTAGTTTCTAACATATGCTGAATACAATATATTCAAATTTTGTTATAACCAATTATGGGTGGCACCTTCTTTGGTACATTCTTTTTCCCTAAAAATATTACATCTGGGGACAAATATGAAATCAGTAGTCAAGGTGGTAATATTTCTTTCTGTTTGAGCAAACTCTTCAGAAACTGGGATGTGGTTTTATATGTTCCCAAGTTGTGTTGACAGGTTTAGTAAAAATTATTTTCTTAGGATTTCTCATCACAGGTTTGAGAGACTTTTTCTCCAGAATTTTAATGTGTTTTTTTCTTTTTCAAGTAAGATTTTTTTAATTAAATCTGGTGAACTTTGGAAATGACAGCTTTTCAAGCAACTAGCCTGAGGGGTTTAATACAAAACAGAAAAAGAATAGTCAAAACTTTGCCTAATCATGTGAACTCATTGGAATGCCCTATGTGTTTCTTAACGATGTTGTGATTATAACTATTTACATTAGTCCAAATATTTATATAATGCACAACTGTGAAAGTATGAGGTGCTAAGTGGAGAATGAATGTTTTCTTTACAAGAGAGGTGTTCCTTTCTTTGAGCAGATGAGGTTTGCATGTTTTCAGGAATACAATTTTCAAATTATTTTTTTTTTAGGGAAACATGCACTGCACGCTGTCCCAAGGAAACATTTGTTCCTTCTCTTAATTCATGCATCTTATACTTGTCAGCTAGCCTTAAATGTGGAGCAGAACCAAAAGCAGCATTTGTAATTGCTATGCTAATTCCTTTCTATGAATTGGAGAAAGCTTGCTCATCTTCAGAACAGTCCCGCACCCCAGTCTGAAAGAGCAGACAGATTAGTGCTGTTGACTACCTAGCCACGGCTGGACCTGTGGCTCTGGTGGGCATGCCAGCATCCCCAGGGTTGCAGGGCACATGGTGGGGGCTGCAGGGGTTCTCTTCTGAGGTGTGAACTTCACGCCTGGTTTGAGTTGAGGTTTCACTGCAGGACTATCTTCTCCATTGTGGTGTCTCAAAGTCAGACTCAGCATTAAAAAGAGTCCCCAAAAAAAAGTACTCAGTGCATTAGAGCCTTTTGAATTTTAAATTTATTTTGCTCCTTCATTGTCATGATAGCCACTTAAACTGTTTAGGAGATTATTTCAGCTCTATCATAGACCAGAAAACACATGCCAATACTAGCAAACAAAATACATAATTAAAAATAAAAAGTAAATCCTTTTTCGAGTTAGAAGGGAATAGAAAGCACAATGTGCGAAGCAAGATAGGTTCTGTTGATAGTCCTTGTTCAGGACAGATAGGCTTTCCTTTCCAGTCCTTGTTGGTTACTAGGACTTTTCTTTGTTCCTAGATGTATTCCTGAACCTTGGAAGCTGGCCTTAATACAGTTGATTATAGTCATCTGAATTCAAATGTTAATTTGAAAAGTGTATCAATAAAGCAAATCGATAACTGTGTCAGAAAACTACGAATCAGATGACACTTGGTATATGGATATGGTCATTTTTCTAAAATCTTTACAAACAAGCAGGAATTATGGGCTTTGCATTTAGGAGTGAACTAAAGTATTAGCTGAGTGCTTCAAAGTTTTTAGTGCAGCCTTTATAGGTAACTGAAGCTCACTGCCTGAACTGTTTTCCCTTCAAGGCTCCTGGGAGGTTCCACTTATTATGTGGACAGGTGATGCTTGCTATGGGCACTAATTGATTGGATGGGCCCATCCTGAAAAACAGAGGACGATCTTTCAGGAATTTTGCTACATTGTTTGCAGGCAAAATAGACAAAAAAATTGCACTGTTATGGGATTTCTGCTGTATTGATACACACTGTTAGCTTCAATGGAGTTGTCTGGGAATTCAAAACAAAACTTGAGCAGGCTCAGAATAAATTAGAATTAAATCAAAGACAATACTTCCATGATGCCCTGTGAGGAAAATCTGCTAACTTTCATACAGATCTAACCAACAGAATTCCTGTTCTCATGCTAATGTTGCCAATAATGAAGAAATGTGGGAACAAAAATACAGTGAGTATGCATTATGCAAGCAGAATTGCGTTGAACCGGGCTGAATAATGGTGTGCTCTATGGGACACCCGCCAGCCCTTTAATGCTTACTGCTACCGCGAAAGCGCTTGATTAATCCTGCACCAGGAATTGTTTTCCTAAATTAGGATGCAACTTTGATTTCATTGTAATAGGACAAGGGAAGAGAGAAGCTTGGGTCTGAGACTCTGGGCAGATGGTTTGTCTCTCTAGAAGAAGGGTGCTTTGTCATGGTTTTTCATGCTGGAATTGTGGCTGACAGCAGCCTGCACACAGGCCAGCGCCTTCACCGAGGTGCTTTGCTGTCTAATTGCCAGACTCTGTTCTTACCTGGTGAAGCTGCTTGCTGCAGGCCCAGGTACATCTGTGATTCACGTCTTTGCTTCTGAAAGTTACTCTCAAAAGGTTTTTTAAGTTGCAAGACAAAAAGGTGACTGTTGTGTCACTACTGTATGGGAGGACAAAGGAAGCAACAATCTCACCACCAGTGCCTTGAATTTCAGGATTTGGCAGTGTCATCATATCCTCCAAAGAAGTTGCATCAGAAAGTCACTTCTTAAATGTGTGGGTAGAAACATGCTAGTTTCCTAAGCATTTAGATGGTAAGAAGATGTGCAGGGCATAACTTCAGTTATGTTCAGCATAACTTCATTTTCCCCTAAACATCCACGTGAACTATGTTGTATTTCGAAAAAGAATAGATAAATATTTGAAGGGCGAGAGGAAGAGGGTTTCATTTAGTGACAAAATACAAAGTTCTATTTGTGATGCTTGTGAACATGTATCTGGGCATCAGACTTGGGGATTTGACAAGGGTGGTAAATGAGGAAAAGCCCGCATTGTTCTCCACTGAGTTTTCTGTTGTTAGGAGACTAGAGAACATTAGGACATACATAAAGATGAACTATTGCTGAAGACAACTGAGGAGTTTTGTAATAATGCTAAGTGCATGTGGAAATGCTTAGCTCTGTGGATGACTGCTGTAGGAAATAATCTCTGCTTAGCAGCTCCTGTGGCTGCTTGGCAGGCTACTCAGGTAAAGGCATCTTGAAGCAGAATCCTTTTCTCACTCTTTTGTGTCTTTTTCCCCCCATTTGGTTGCTTTTTAATGCCAGCATTAAAGGAAGGTGATCTTTTTCTAAAACCTGCAGCAACAAAGCCCAACTAAATTGGGTGATGATGAGCATGGAATTGTTTCAATCGCTTTCACAGTATCTGTATAAGTTTCTATTAAAAGTATGAATCCAACTGAAAAATCCTTCCCAGTCATTATTTTTAAGGCAAATATCCCTGGAAATATAATCATAGGCTTAAAAAATCCAATTCAATAGAAAATTATAGAATTTAAAACTTTTAGTTTATAATAGATGTTCTGCTTTCACTTTTCATTATAGTATAATGTTCCTATTGCTTAATTATCAATCTAACTGAATGTTAAAAAGCAAACCAGAACAGCACAGAACTACAGCGTTATAAACTACTGAGAAAAGAGCTAAGAGCTAATAGTGAGGATAATGTCTCAATTTCTTATCAGTGACAGGATGTACACAAAAGCACTGCATGAAATTGTAAGCATAAACCGAACACAAATGAATAAAAAAGTCCATATTATATTTTTCCAATAACCCCTGTCTGTGGTTTGATTGGCTTGTTTGTAGGCATTTTCTTATGTTCACTTCCCACCAACTGTGGAACCTCAGATACCCTTTTATCTAACTTGGACATCTTTATCTCGTACTCAGACATAGAAGTGTACAGATAATGTTGTTGTTCATTAAATTCTACTATTGCTTTTAATTAAGTCTCTACAAAATCAACACTGAAGTGCCTGCCTGTTATGATTATAGGTAAGTTAATAAGTGCTCATTTGCCGTGCTCATAAGAGAATCAAATGCTACTGCCTACCATTTTTATAAACTCAGTCTAAAGCTTACAGAATTTCTTCATAAATCAGATTTTTTTTAAAAAAAACAGCTTTCCTATAAAGCTAAATGACCATATATATCAGTTTCCAGATAAGATCCAGTGTAAGCTTCTCCAAAGATAGAGAGTATCAATCTTAGGTGATTCATTTCCTCCGCTACTCCAATGCAATTTAGTGAATACATAGTCTCTGCAACAAAAACTTTCCCCAAAAGGCTGAATATTTATACTAAGATGTACTTAATAAGCGTAAAAGTTACATCATCTCTCGTATAAGAGCTATGTAAGTTGCAGTGGGAAAATGAAATTAAAAACCTAATGCTATGTTCATTTTTTAAAAATGTGCCATTTCTCTCCTCCATACAGAAATCACAGGGGAGATTTCTCATTATGCCATCAACTGGTACATATTGCAGTGTCTTTCAGTTTTCTGGGAAATCCTTATTTGCAAATTTACAGCACATACTTCTAACATGCTGACTTTTACTTGTCTCAGCAGCAGGACAAAGAACTGTGGTTTGCATGAAAGAACTAGAAGTCAGGAGTAATTGTTTTGTTTGTTTGTTTCCAGACCTATTGCCTCTGTTTTCTGTGTGAAAGATGGGGAAAATAGTTATTTACAAGCCAGGAAATAATTTTGTGAATGTGAAGTATTTTGGAAATCTGAACTTAAAAGCAAGAACTGTGGAATCCCGTGGGGTCATTCTTTTTTTTCAGTTTGCAGAAATACAAGTAGGAAGAAATGAGAAAATATTACATCACTCCTCTATTGTGAAACAGAGC
Source organism: Zapornia atra (assembly GCA_013400835.1). Taxonomy (NCBI): domain Eukaryota; kingdom Metazoa; phylum Chordata; class Aves; order Gruiformes; family Rallidae; genus Zapornia; species Zapornia atra. The sequence continues at coordinate 14,641 of VZTU01035914.1, read as the reverse complement.
AAAATTTTCTTTAGTTAAAAAAAAAAGTGTACTATTTAGAAGAATGTCCATGGTTGGAGCTCAGTGCTCTTGCACCGTTCTCAGGTGGAGACTATAGATGTTGTTTAAGTAAGGAGCAGTGAGGTAGAACCTTGGTGTGGAGGCAGGCAGATACAGCCAGTGGCAAAGTAGGGCGGCTGGGGGAAGGTCAGATTTCCCTTGGCCTGTATTTCAGGGCATGTGCAGGGTGAGCTGTCAAAATATTGTCTAGGGGTAGCAACCAGGGTGTACAATGACAGGGGGTAGACAACATGTTGAACAAGTTAAGGAATAACAAATAACTGTTTAAAGAGAAATGCTGGTTTAGGGTTGGTGGTTTTTTTTCTATAGGCCTGCTGGAGCGTATCGGATCACATGCTATTATGGGAATCAAATGTACAAAGTAGCAGTTGATATTTGCAAAACAGAGGGAAGACTTTGCTTCTGAGAAAAGGCCTGGCAAGCTTGAACTGATAAGCAGATTTTTCAAAACATGCACTATTCAATAGCAGCAATTTGATTGACTTGAAGTGCTGGTATATATTTAAAGGTGCAAAATGCTTTAATGTGTCTCCGGGTAATCGGAATCCTTCTTGCTGTCTTCCCTTTTTTTTTTTTTTCTCCATAGCCCAATTCAGAAATGAATGTCAATTAAGACAAGCTACATCATGGTAGACAACTGATTCAGGGAGCAGTAGAAATGCAAAGGCTTGTTGGTCACTTCACTGTGCAACAAAAAATTCTCCTGATAGCCTGTCAGCAAAAAGCCAAAAGTTGATCACTGCTTTTGCCCTGTAAAGGACAGTCTCATGTAACAGACATACAAGCTAACAAAACTAACTAACTTGTAAAAAGTAACAACTAACAAAAACTAACAAAAACTTGTAAACAGTTGTGTTCTGTGAGAACAACTTACTAAATCCACCCTAAGTATGGGAAAAGATATCAAGAAATGTAGATGGGTTATCTTGATAGGGTTTGTAAGATTATCTTATTAGCTGATTTGTTGTTCTCAAACAGCTTAGTATTTAGGTAACAAAAAAATAACTAGCATACCTAGAAATAATACTTTGCAGCCTTTGTCAACGTGTATCTTTTATGTGATGCTGAGCTGGCTTAAGATCAGACAAAAGATTTACGACTTAGTTCTTGCTCGAAATAGAGGCTGTTTCTCAGCTCCTCAGCACAGCTTTTACTATTCAATTTCATGTACTCCAAAAGAATAACTTGCTTGTACCATAATTGTATGTTTTGTTTTGGGAAGTTCATTTATACTTAGGATCCTAAAATAGATCAGTTCAGCATGTCCTACTTGCAGAAAAAGCCCCTAACGTAGTATGTGAAATGGCTCAGACTTTAGCAGGCTGGATTTGTGTTTAATTATAAATTAAGGAATAGCAGAGCTAAATAAAATAGGATGGGAGCAGCTATCAATATTCTCCAGTCTATGCTGACTGAATTGGCAGCAGTTAAAAGGCACAAGATCCTTTGCTCTTTAGAAATCTGAAATTACTAGTGTTTAGGAGGTGGCATCTATCAAGGAGGGAGAAGAGCTTGCTCTGTGAGCAAGTTAACTGATGAGCTCAGGTCTCTTGCAGGTTTGTACTCCTCATCCCTATAGCCAATACCTTAGATTCTTATTTATTGCCTTCTCAGCTGCCTCCCTTCCAGGAACATAGCATCTCTCCACTGTACCTCTTCCAGCCTGTTCTTCTGTCCTTTGTCCAGGTGAATGGAAAACAGCCCTGGATTTGCCTGCTTTGGACTTGTGTGTATGATGTGTCTTGATTCTGGGGATGTTCAGAAGAAAATAATTGGGAAATGGCCAAGGCTTGTGGATTTCTTTTCATTAAGACAGTAATCTGGACCTCTCTTTAAGACTGCTTGTTATCATGAATTTGGGGACCTTCGTGCATTGGAAAAAGCCCCTCTTCTACGTTGGGCTGAAACAGCCCAATAAGAGCAGTAGTTCCAGTGGTTCAGTTTCCTTGGGTGGTCAGAGTGAAAATGCGTTTTAGCTTTCTAGAGTTTCATGCATAAATTAAATGCATGGCAATTAATGCTTTCTGGTAAACAAAATAGATAAATTGAAGTCACTAGCTACACAGAACTTTTGAAGCCCATTTCCTTAGCTTTGTTACCTTGCCTTCATTTCACTGGAATCCAGGTAGAAGTTCTCTGCACGTGATGTGTTTTTCCCTAGGTAGTCAAAAAATATAAAAAAGGCTCATCTTTTTTTTATAGTTCTATTGTTAGCTTGCTTATGACAAGAGTAAAAAATAGTTGATATTTGTAATTGCTATGAAGAGACACCAACAGACAAATACACTGCGAAGCTTTGTGCTAACGTGCTGGCTGTGGGTACAGGATGTGTCATCTTTTCAGAGCTATTGCCACACTTTGCAGTCCAGAAGGGAAAGAAATAACTGTTTGCAGATCTAATTTCTAAGGACATAATAGTTAAGAGGAGGTGAGTGCCAGTTTGTCTTAACACCTTTTTTTAAACGTTATCTACTTCAGGCAAATGAGTCCTTTAAAGTACAGTGCTTTGCACGGAACATAGCTACTTCAGTGTTTGCATCCTTTAGAGATGGTAGCAGATCAGAACAATGGTGAACACATGATTTAGGGCTTCCAGTATAGAGACAGCTGTTAGCGTTGAGTGGCTGTGCATACTCTTGTCAGTGAGGGTTTGTTGCTGCCCTGGGTGATCCATTTAGGCTTTCTAGGATGTGCTCGGTCTTAATAGCTGCCCAATATTTAAATAGGGAGAACAGCTTGGATTTCAGGCCCTGAAAGCTCTGAGATTCCTTTCTTGCATAGTCCCAAAGGACTGTGTGGTGCCTTAAACTGTGAACAAGTAAACATTAGTCTGGTGGCTTGAGCAATTCAGGAGATGAAACGAGACAGAAGTTGTCTCTGCAGGTGGGTTAACAGCTGCTGCCAAGAGCCTCTCTATCTTGCTTTCTCGGAGCAAGCCTCAGAGATGAGGCTGAATAATCTCCAGTGTCATATAAAGACTGGCAAGCAGCAGGAGAGATTTGTTCTGATTCTCGTGAAAAAGATTGATGTAGCATTTGTTTCTGAAGACTTGAAATTGAGAGAGAAAACACTTTTTTGGTTTTCTTCAGGTTTTTTTTTTTAAAATCTTAATGTGGGTATGCAAATTCTAGCTTTTCAAGCACAGTTGCAAGCAGTAAGCAGTTAACCCTCTACATGCAAGTATCTGTAATTTAGCTATCAGTTAACTTTGTTTTAGTGCGTCTCAAACTGTTACAAATATGTAGGACAATCTGTCTGGAACAGGTAGCTTGGAAACTTAATTACCTGTCTTATTTGTAGCTGCCTGTTTTTGACTGAAGCTTTAAGGAGAGGAAAGAAAGATATAGTGTGGAAATAGCTCTGACAAAAAAAAAATCCCCTTCTCTCAGTGCAAGACTATTTAAATATGAGGATACTCCCACTCCCTCCCCTTTTTCTGTCAGTAGATTTACCATGCTATTACTGTTTCCAATAGATCCTAGATGTGAGATTGCTCTCCCTCTGCTAATTATGGAAAAAAGAGAAATTATGATATATTAAGAGATAAAGGAGACTTCTTTGGGGAGGAGGGGGAGGGAACAAACTAACAAACTCTTCAATATTTAGCTATCTTCACTCTTTACATAGCTTCATAGCAAGCTGACTTTTCCAACTTATTTCTGTTAATCTCAGTAATTGAAAGAGGGATGCATTTTTCCCTTCAGCTGTGCATTGGAGGATCGCCCATCGGCAGGCTATTTCTGTGAGTGCATATCTGTGACCGTAGAAAAAGGTTTGCTTTCTGAAAATCCGTAGAAAGCAGATCAAATATGTTAACTCAAGATTCAGTTTCATGGATGTGATCTAGCTATCTTTATTGAGCTAACGAGGGTCAGTGTGGGTCAGGACTTAAATGGATACTTCCAGGAAAAACAAGTGTGGTAGGAAGTACTTTTTAGTGCATGCATAAGTGGTGCTTGCCCTTTGACTTGGTGGTACAATACAGCCTGGAAGATGCTCATAATACTTTAAACAGTCTTCTGGGTTGGTGTCCAAACAGATCAGTCATGTTTATAGCATGGAACAATGTATAGCTTCAGTCTGGCAGGTCTGGCATAATGCAATGAGAGGGCACCTCAATATCTGGTACTTCCGATGGGCGATAGCACAAGCTGGGGAAATAAAAAGCCCTGACTAACCTCTTTAAAAATGAACCAACTTACTGAAACTCTTTTTTGTCTATAATGTCCTGTTGGTGAATCTATATTTATACAGCAATATGTAAACAGAAGACTATATTCTTCTAAGAAGCTGTAAAAACTTGAACAGGAAACTGATTAAAAAGGACTATAGTAGCTTCATGAAATCCATTAGTGGTGGTAACTTACAAGGCCTGAAGGAAAAATTCAATTTGGCAACTGCTTGTTTGCCAAAGCCCAGGGAGTCCCCCAGAATAAGGATCATTCTGTGTATGCCTTCTGAAGCTGGCTTCCTCAGCACCAGCTCTCTAAGATAAGATACTAAACTCAGGGGATATTTTCCTGACCACATGCAGCCATTCCTTCAGCAGTATGCACATACACCAGAAAGGCTGTTCACAAAGCAGACAGAAGTTTGTTAGTCCACAGGTTTTAATTAGATGAAGAAACATGAATAGCAAGGAATTTTGGAACTAGCAGCTAGGACAAGGGAAACAATAGAAGCAGTGGCCAAGTGAAGTGCGTCAGGGAAGAATTTAAGGACTGCCTATATTTTATTATTGTAAATCTACTGATACCAGATAAATCCAAACTCAATTTTCCTCATAGAACTGATTGATTTCTTCTAAACTTCAGTGAATGTCTGTTTTTCATATCCCGTTGCTGAAGTGTTCTGTAATCCCAGTTTATAATCACATAAATGCACTTGCTTATGAGGTGACAAGGACCAGGATTGAGACTCATAAATGTTATTCAATTAAACATGTGTGTCAATGTGTATACAAATCAGCAAGGCAACTAAGGAGTGTTCTGTCTCATACTTGATGACCATACCCAGACCTTTTCAAATTGCAATACGGAGTATATAAATTCCATCATGTTTCAGTGCTGGCAGGACAGAAGAAATATTGCATAGAAGCTAACAAAAATCAGTTGAATGAGACACTTGTACCTCTGTTTACAAAAAAAGTATTTCATGAAGATTTCATCTCTGCTTTTTATCCTTTTCATGCTAGACTTAATGTATTTGTTAACAGAAAGTTTTCCAAGTTTTAAATTCAGAATCTCTTCACTCTCTTTGTATTCAAAAGTAATGTATGCTGAAGTAAAAATCTTGAGCATGGTGAAGACAGACACTGAAATAAAATCTTTGATTTAAGCTATCCCAAGAAATTAGGCATATGTGAAGAGTGCAAGTTCCGAACAATTGTGCTGTCATCAAAAGCTCTACAATAACAGAGTTGTATCTCTGTACAGTCTTACAAAATAGTTTTCTAATCTTGTCTCAAGCTACAGACTCCTCTTTAAAAATTATAATTTTAGGACTTCTCCTCACCTTCTTGAGGACTGCACCACCATGTGAAGGACTTAATGAAGCAGCTTCTTGTTTTCATACAAAATAGAGTTTTAAGCCTGCCTCGGAATCCCTCTGATAGCCCTGAATTTTATCCATGGTAATCTCTTCCTTCTCATCTCTTGCATTCACCTTATGGGTATTAGGAATAATTGCACTAAATTCATCAACTCAAACAGCCTGTGCATTAGTAAAGGACTTTCTGTCTATAAAGTAGACTTACAATTCCCTCGGTGGTATCAGGGGGCACACAGAGAGCAGCAGGAGCACTGATGGTGTATTTACAGAGCTCCTAAGTGCGGAGTGGAGTTTTACAGTAAGTCAGCAGGAGCTCTCCCCATGCAGTCAGTCTGAACTGCCAGGACTGCCAGATAATGTGGCTTACCTCTGGAGGGGACTGGGACTGGAAGTGGTCTGTACTACTTAAGCTGAAGAAGTTTCCTGGTGGCCATGTGTGGAGGTGAGTCTGGTGTAACCACCTGGCCTGCTTCTGCAAATCAGTGCAGTGGTTAATGATATGGGCAGGGAGCTGCTTCTGTACCCTGTTTTAAACACAGGTGCTGGGAAGCAATGTTACCTGTAAGGAAAAAGCTTCAGGAGACTGAAGATGTGGAAGAAGGGTTCTGACTGCTCAAGAAGTGTTTGATACTGAATTCTTGTGGCTTCTTCAGAAAATAAATCTAAACTTCTAATTATGATGTGTCATTCGCCTTAGAGGATTCTAAATAGGGGAATTTGGTATCATCTGAGGAGATGTTAAAAACAGACATGCTGCTTAAGACAGGCTTTGTGTTAAATGAGGTATAAAAACTGAGCCAAGGAATCTCAAGCAGACAAGTTTCACTTTGGTGTTATTGAGAAGGTTTACAGGGCATATTGCTGTGGAAGGGGGCAGAAGTGTGTGTGTGTGTTTGTGAAAGTCTAGTTATCACTACTCTGCTGAGCTTTAATTATGTCAACTTTCATGTCCACAAGTGTTGGCCTGTACTAGCAGTGAAATATGTTGACACAGCCCTCTAGGCCTGTCAACCTAATCTTTCATAGGCCTTTTCTACATCTTGGTTTGGTTTTCACTCTGTTTTTGCTACTTAATGAACAAAAATATGTGTCTTTGGAAAATAACACAGCACAGTGGACGAAGCACTAGACAAGGACAGAGAAGTCTCTTCTTTTTTTCTTGTTGGCTACCAAGTTGTTGAATATTTGGCACTTCACAGGAGAGCAGGCAACCAGTCCTGCCTGCCTTTGTAGAGCCTTGGAGTTGTCACATTATGCCTTTCACTGGCAGTACATTTACAAAAGAGGTGGTCATCCCTGGCTCTAGTTGAGAAGAAAAGACTGTATTGAAATAGTTTGTGAAACTTTGATAGCCTTTTTGGTCTTATTCATATATCTACACTTGAATGGCAGGAGAGCAAGCATTTAATTATGCCCAGAAACTCTTGTATAATATTTGTGTCTTTTGAGGAAGTAAACTATTTGATAAGCAAGCTGTATTTTTAAATCCTGTGCCTGGGACAAGCTTAATAAAAATTATTTTCTAACATGTGTTAGATGTACCCTGTTGATGTACCCACACTATGTGTCAAAGGCTGTGGAAAAGAATTAAAGCTAATTTAGTGCCATGATACAGGACACTTCTGCAGACAGTTAGTCTGGTAAAACCCATGTGTGTTCTAACTCTCATTTTTGGTGAAGGTTCAGGACCCCTCAATGGCACATAGAGTACTGTTTTCTGTGTAAATGAGTAGTGAAGCTCCAAGAAAGGAGGTGGATTTAAACAGAAATGTTGCTACTGCAGAGTTATGAGCAGCGAAGAAGTGACACTTTTAAGATGTTAGTTTTCTCAGTGGCAGTTGGATGATAGGAGGCCTGTAATGGTAGCTGTGGAGAGGAGTTAGCAGCTGCTGTCTTCTCTTCGTGGACAACTGTATTAGAGCTGATTCCTCAGGCACTGCTAATTAGTGTATGGAGAAGAATGAGATGGAGCGGATGGTGGTGTTTGTCATTCCTGATGCACAGCAGAAAACACTTAAATCACAGTTTGGAATCCCCAAAATTATTTTTTGTGTAATGCTGTAAGCAATCAAAACCATGGACTGAACTAGACGCCTTTTACCACTTCTACTGAATATAAAGCCAAAATTCTTCATTTGTGTGCTCTTATGGAAACATCAAGAGGTGTATAGAAATGTCTTGGAGAAAAAGCTTTCATTTCTAATAGCTGTGCATACAAAAATAACAATTGTACGTTCTAGAAAGACTTATGTGCTCTGATAAATTTACATGTCCACTGATATCTTAAAGAATTGCAACTGCAGCATGCATGCGCGATTGTGTATATTACAGTTCATTAACCAGCCCTCAGGCTCACTAATTGTGCCAGATGGTGTAATTTCTGTGTATACTTGACTTGCCATGAGTGTTACTATCTTGATTCTGATATTTATCTGCAGTAAGTGGGGGGGAAAGAGGTTTCTAATTCACAGGCACCTTCCCTGAAAAGACTGGTTGCAGATGGAAACAATTTAATGAGTTGTGATTCCAGATATATCAACCAGAATGTGAACAGTCAGCATTTATCAGGGGAGCTACCGAATAAAACAATTTCCTTCAAAAGGCTTCTAATCAGCCTTTGAGCATGCTGGTTCGGAGTCGTGGGGATGTTCACGTTCATGTTTTGATGGCTTACAGGAGAGAGAATTAATGCTTCAATATGAGTTTGCTTCAGTGATAAACCTGTAAAATATATAACTGCTTTTTATTTTGTCTTCATTGAAATAATACATATTATTTTTGCATTTTTGTCTAAGGAGCATTGCTCCTTAACAAGAGACCAGCATTTGGGAAATTTGCCACTTTCCTAGAGTTGATGTGTGCATAAATTTTTAGCAATGATTAATGATAGATTGCTGTCCTTCGGGACTGGGTAGAATATCTTGGGTTCCTTCCTGACTCGCAGATGAGAAGTGTTTTATTTATCTAGGTAAACAAGTCAAATCAATCCCATCAGAATTTTACAAGGCGGTGAGTGGAACCACTTCATCCAGCCTGAATTTAGCTGAAGAGGTGACTTGCAAAACTTGGTGGGGCACTTTTGTTGGAATTATCCCTCCAGTGATCTTCATGCAATTTAGCGCCTGTGATTTCAGGGGAAAAGAATGATTACCCAAAGGGTTCCTTCAGTAAGTACATTTTGTTCAGAAAAAAATAATTGGAGCCAGGGAAAAACCCTTCAGTGGAGAGAAGGCAATAACAGAGGAACATTCCTCTATTTCTTCAAGCCTCCTTCATGTCCATTTGGCCTACAGGGCTTTGTACCCTTTTTATGAAAAGGCTGTATTCACGTTAGGTGGAATATACTGAACTGTGTGAAATCTGCAGAAACCCAATGTTTTATGCTCTTCGTATTCCTCTGTAGGCTGTTTCTTCCACTACGCATCACAGAGATAAAGTATTAGTATGCAAGGTTTTGAAGCTGAAGAGGTAGATAAATAATTTTGGAAGCCAAGTTAATATGCTTCTCAAGACACGGCAGACACTTAAGATACGTATCGAATAATCATGTTGATAAGCACATGAAAACGTAAGGTACAGATCCTGAGCTGTAGTGGGATTAATTTTCAACAGGCACAAATAATCTCTGCTTTTGATAGGAACAAAACTGCTGTACAACCACATTTTTTCAGAGAAAGGAATCGGGGTTACAAGACAAAGCCACTTTAAAATAAAAGCTAAACTCTTACTTTGCTTTCCATTGCCTGACATAACAACTTACGCAGTCAATAACTGCCAGAAGAATAGTTTTTACAAAAGGTATATCAAAAGGCAGATCTTACTGCAAAAGACTTTAATTTTGCCATGGCACACTGCTTATCTTTTAATTTTAGCTGTAATTAAATCCCTTCTCTTGTGTGCCTGAACAAAACCAGCACAATCTTAACAGCTTCTTGAAACATGTTATACTTTTTTGGGCAGCAGGCAAGGCTGGATAATTTAATTTATTTTAAAAATGTGGTTTGGAGTTGTGTACTTGGGAGGCCTGTGTGTCTGTTGCTAGGTTTGCCTTTCACTGCTATGGCAACCGCCGGGAAGCGGGGCTCAGCGGGAGCTGGCTGCCACGCATCCCAGAGGACTCCCTGTCCTTGGGGTTATTGGGCCGAGGTGGGCAGTTTGACATCCAAGGTTTTGAGTAGAGACCATTGTCGTTAAGATTGTATGACTTCAGACCCACGGGTCAGACTTGTTCTTGTTTTCCCCACAGACTGAAACTGGTAGCAGAGGCTGAGCAGGCTCTTGGTGTTTTCTCGGCAAGAAAGCCGGGCAAGAGTTTTTCAACTCGTCAGGATTGTGTGCAACCTCACCTACCAGTACGCTGAATTATCCGGAAATATTTCTGAACACAGCTCATGACATTTGCCTGAGATGCCTTGATAACTTGCAATATTTATTCCAAATATTAATTACCTGACTTCTGGCTGGTCCAGGTGTTTGCTTCTCTGAGTGCAGTAATTTCCTATGAAAAGCTGTGTTCTTGCAGACTGTCACCTGATAAAACAGGTGTCTGAGCTGGAGTGATTGTGACATCATGCATGTAAGGGACGGTGAGGATGTTTATGTGGTTTGGAGATGCACCTGCCACTGGCAGCAGTTGCACCTGCCTCTCTTTCTCTGGGTTTAGATGTTTGACTTGAACAGACTTTGATTTTTGTCACTCTGCACTCAGGATTGCACCTGATTTTGTCTTGTTGGTAAATGTTAACATGCATACCATTCCAAAAGGAGTGTGGTTGTTCCACCTGCCCCGCTGCAAAAGCATGCTTGCTGGGGTGCCAGTGCTTGCCTTTGCACAGTAGCCTCAACACTGGGGAGCTTTTCTCTGCGTGCTGTTGAAGGGTACAAATCACAGGTGCCCTTACATAACAGGAATAAGGCTCTGGAGTTGGATGGGCAGGGACGTGATGAGGTTGAAGGTGATTCATCCATGCTTGCAGGGTCACCAGGGTCAGGTCGGACACTCCCCTGTATTATGACCACCTCCATGACAAACAAATGACAGGTTATTGCTATAGAACTCCCCTCTTAGGGACGAGAGGACCTTATTAGCTGACCAGACCTACATTTTAGGGAAATTTTCAGCCTCCCAAGGACTTTGGTTAAAGTTATTAACAGGAGACTTCCTAGTCTATTACTTCTTCATGTGGGTACCAATGAAGATACCATTGAGAAGTCCAAGGGTGATCAAAAGAGACATCAGGGCTTTGGGGAGACTGGAAAAGCAATCAGGAGTGCTGGTAGTACTCTCCTCTATCCACCCAGTTATAAGGAGTGGCACTGGAAGAAATATGCAGACCCCCAGTGTGTTAATCAGAGCTTTCATGCCGTACCATGAGGTACGGAGTATACTGGAGGTAATAGAAATGTTTCTGCACTAATGCATGCATGAGAAATTATGATCTTGATTAGAAAAAATCAAGAGGAAGTAGCAGCTATGGCTCAGTCCCAGAACTACAACATCACTGGCACAAGTAAGACTGTGGGAAGAGTCCAGAGACTGAAGTGCTGTTATGTATGGGATATAGGCTTTTTGGGTGAGCTACACAGGATAGGTAAGGGGGAGGGATAATGCTCTATGTAAGGAGAAGTTGAACTGTACAGCACTTGAGGTTAGGGAAGACATGCTTGAGAACCTCTGGGTAAGGACTAGTGGAATAACTAATAAAGCAGGTGATGTAGGAGTCTACTGAAGTTCATTTATCCAGCGTAGTGATGCCAAAGTATTATTCTATAAGGAATTAAGGCAAATCACTAGATCAGATGTCCTTGTCATTACGAGTGACTTAAACTTCATGGATATTAATCGGGACTGTCTTACAGCAGATGCTAACAGGTACAGTCTAGCGCTTTGAAGGTAACTTTTTGGTACAGGTACAAAGGGAGCTGACTAGCAAAGGTGCCCTCCTGGATGTGGTGTTTGTCTGAAATTGTCTCAAGTGAAGTGAGGATTGGCATCTGTCTTGGCCACAGTGATAATGAAGTGTCTGAGCTTTAAATCTTTGGTGGTATGAAAAAACCTGTTAGCAGAGCTAATATCCTGGATTTTGAGAGAGCAGTATTTAGGGTGGTATAAGAGTTAGTAAAGTCTCCTGGGAATCTGGAGAACTGGGGTCCTTAAATGCTGGTCAAAATTTAAAGCCCTAGGAGCAAGTGATTTCAGCTTGTCAAAGCATATGGACTTTGAAAGTAAGGTTAGGTTACATGGGAGGACTAGAGAAATTCAGTTCACTGCTGTAGGAAGAAAATTTTAGTTGTCTAAGTTCAATTGGAGTTAAAACTGGCCAGTACTGTGGTGGACCACAGAAAAGACTTTAGGCATGTTACCAGCAAAAGGAGGACTAAATAAAAGATTATTCTGTGACTTGATAAGGTTGGTCACCCTACAAACAGAAATTAAGATAAAGCAGAGGCATATAATGTCTCTGTCTTTAAGATCAATCATGGCTGCTCATGATCTTAGAGCCCTGGGTCAGAGGACCACAACTGGGAGAGTGATAAGATTTTAGCTGATTATGCATGTGTATCAGATTTGCTGCTGCAACTGAACGTACTTAAGTCTATGGGCCCCAATGGGATTTATGGCAGGATACTAAAAGAGTTTGTTGATGTTATGAGACCTCTCTCAGTTGTTTATCAACAGTCTTGGGAATTTGGAGAGGTCCCAGTCAACTGGAATCTAACAAATTATTCAGGGCAAGATATTAAGCAGGCCTGTTAATTATAGACCTGTCAGTCTCACCAGTGCCTGGTAAAGTTATGGAGAAAATTGTTCTTGGAGTTACTGAAAAATACTCAAAAGACAATGCAGTCATCAGTTAGAGCCAACATGGGCTCACAAAGTGAAAGTCATATGTTGCTAACTTAATACCCTCTTATGAGAAAGTTACCTGCCTAGTTGGTGAAGGGGAGGTGGTAGATGTTTGTTTACTTTTAAGAAAGCTTTTGATACTCTATGCCTGTTTGGAAGGATATTGTGAGAGAGCTAAACATGTATACAATAGCACATACAAACTGTTGACTGAAAGGCTGGGCTCAAAGCATTATAGTAAATGGGGTAACATCTGGCCAGTCACTAGTGATGTTCCCTAGGGGCCAATTTTTGGGGCCAATTCTCTTCAGTATTTTTACCAGGGACCTGTATATGGGAGTTGAATGCACACTAAGTGAACTTGCTGATGACACTAAATTATGAGGAGCTGTTAATTCCCTCAGGGCTAGAGAGGCCTTGCAGGGAGATCTTGGTAGATTGAAGCATTGGGCAATACCAACTGTATGAAATTTAATAAGGACAAATGCTGGTTTCTGCACCTGGGGTGGTATAATCCTGGATGCACATATAGATTAGCAGATAAGAATCTGGAATGCAGCCTTACAGAAAGGGATTTTGGGGTTTTGGTTAATGGTAAACTTAGTGCAAGCCAACAACTTGCCAAAAAGACCAACCCTACACTGGGGTGCACTAGGCATGGTATAGCTTAACTATAAAAAGAAGTGATTGTCCCACTATAGTCAGCATTGGTGAGGCCTCACCTTGAGTATTGTGTGCAGTTTTGGGCTCCAAAATATGGAAGATAAAAATATGATGTGTTGAATGGAAGGCAACAAAGAAGGAGAAAGGACTAAAGCTCATGACTTAGGAGTGGCTGAGGATGCTAGGTCTGCTCAGTGTAGAGGAGGCTGAGTGGTGACCTCATGGCTGTCTACAGCTTCCTTGTGACAGGAAGTGAAAATGGAGGTGCTCATCTCTTCTGTCTTGTGATAGGATGCAAGAGAATAGTTTAAAGCTTCATCAGGGAAAGTTCAGATGTGATATTAAGAAAAAATTCTTCACTGAAGGGGGGTCATCAAGCACTGGAACAAGCTCATCAAGGCCCCCAGCCTGCCGGTGTTCAGGAAGTGTTTGAACAATCCTATTAAATATATAGTTTAACTTTTAAATTGCCATGTGCATAGCTGAGAGTTGGACATGATGCTCCCTGTGGGTCCCTTCCAACTCAAGATCTCCTATACACTGGTTTGCTTCACTTAGTTAAAAGAAGAAATTAAGTATTAGGATATCTATGTAGTTGTGTAAATTACACTTGCTTTTTCCACATGCCTGTATTTGTGACGGATCAAAAGGGTATTCTGCATTTTTAATGTCTGCAGCACCATGACTGGAAATGAAAGACCTGGAGAGAGAATATCTTCTTTCTAAGTTTCCTCACCATAATTTTCAACACATAAATTCTTTTCTTACCCTCTGTCACTACTTAAAAGAATAAAATCTGTTAACAACAGGCATATGTGATCAACAGCTCCTCCTACTTCAAATCTGTCTTTAAGCTTCACTTTTTGGGAGTCCATCCTACATTAAGCTTCTGCTAGGGTTTATATCAAACAAAAAATGTGGTAACTATGATGCTGTGCAAATGTGTGTGTGTGAAACTGTAAACTTCTGTGTTTGCTAGTCTGTTGATAGGGTATGGTTGAAATCTACTGGCAAAAGTACAAATTTAGATTCTCTGAAAACTGAACGAACAATTACTTGAAGGGTTGCACAAATATTTGAACTTTCTTCCGTTTCAGAAACAGTGTCCTGATTTCACTGAAATTTTAAAGGTGAACTCTTAAACTTCTGAGGATTCAACCAGTTCACAAAATAAGTCAAACCAAAAATATGGTGGGTAAATGAATCATTAGTTTAACCAAATAAATAAATGTAGTCTAATTATGTTCTTTCATGAATACATTGTTTAACTTCACCCCTTTTTCTTTGCAGTGGGATTTTATGGAAGGTTTGATTTCCTTCCTTACAGGAAGGTTAACATTACTTTCTCTAATGGTGATATGATAAACGCTCAGATATGAAGGTTTAGTGGTTTCATGTTGACTATAGACTGTTTCATTCAATCTGGTGCGTTTTCAAGGCTGTGTGTGTCTGTCGTGTGAAATATTCACGTGTCTGGAGGGATAGCTATCACTCTGAGGTTTGGGGTGGTTTGGTTTTTTT
>VZTU01035899.1:0-11106 GCA_013400835.1 Zapornia atra | reverse complement strand
ACCACAGCAATTTCCTTGTTTGTGTATTGGTGGGAATTGTTACATGTATTTGAAATCAAAGCCAAATACTGAGAAATTCTACAGCAGAATTGCTGTAGAACTCTGCTGTAGAACTCCTGTGTTGTTTGTTCTTACCTGCTACTGAGTTGCACTGCTTTACTTCTCTTGTGTTTTGATTCTAGGAGTACCGTAGTTCTTGTTCTCCTGGTGTTCTGCATATGCTTCCTGCTGGCTTGTATTATGTACCTACATGTCACGCGAGTACAAGTAAGTGACTTAAAGTTTTCTGAATATTCTCCCTTTTAGTGGTTTATGCATTATTTGTCCTTTGGAATATGAAGTCACCAACAAGTTTCACATATAATCTGCAGTCTATGTGCTTTTCAAGTTCATTGTTAAAGTAGTACATGAGGCAAGCAGACTACTAACAGCAGTGTAGCATACAGTGCCATTAATGCTATACTTTGTGGTCTTTTTCACTATGTCTTCCCTGAACACCTACCAGTAGCTACTAAATTGTTCCAGGCTTCAGATGAATTGCTGCTTTAACCTGTCTTTTTCTCTTTCCTGACTACAGAGCACACTAGTCCTCCCTTCCATTCTGACTGGTACCTGGGTGTAAAGTCCTGCTAACTTCCCCTATGTTTTCTTTTTCTGCCAAAACAGCAGCTATTTTGATGGTAAAGCACAACGTTTTGCACACACAACCCCTGGCCTTTTCAAAACCTTTAGTAATGATTAATTCTCCTGCATTACATTTTCACAACAATAATGATGCAGAAGGGCATTTAGTTATAGGAGAGAACTATGTCTGTCGGATCAGAATAAATTATCTAAAGACTATTTTCTGATGAAAGAAATCTGTAGTGGCTTAATCTAAATTTAGACTTTTCGGACAAATATCAAGAGAAAACATCTACATAGTTAAACAGCTTTGCCAGTTAGCACACAATAATTTTTAGTTAAGAAAAAATGCCCTTTGGCAGGGTGAAAGTAATTGTTTTCCTGAAAACATAAGTATATTAGCAAAGTCTCTAGTACAGAGCTGATCTTTATTCATAAAATTACACAATTATTTGGGAGTAATTTTGGTGTTCTCTTTTGTTTCATAAAGCCACAGTAGTATATTGTCTGATCTGCTGTTCTGTCTATGGACAGTAGAAACGCAGATGATTGTGGGAAATTTCTCTGCTTAGTGACATTTCCCTGGGGCTAATGCAAACTTATAGTTTGTTATAGCTGTTTCAGCAGTCAACAGAGTTTGAATTTATTCCAGGTTCCTCTAAAGATTCAGTACCTTACAGGATCAAGTCCAGCATTAAAAAAATAAATAAATATAAACCATCAGAGTGTCACAGTTTGAAATTTTGTAGTGAAAATTTATCTTATAGCAGATTTCATTATCTTTTATTTATTATATGTATAATGAATATAGAATTATAATCTGGTCATTCCCCTTTTTTAATCAGTCTTCTGACACTTGTTTGCTTTTTTTCACTGCACAAGTGGCTCAGCTTCTCCAATGCTTTACCATCAAATGCCTCACTCATCACTATAATGTTTTACTATACAGCTACCTGCCATTTGTAGGATCTGACAGTATGTATTTAATTAATAAATATTCCACAAATAAAACAAAGACAATGAAGCCTAAAATGCTATGCTATCATAAAAGAGCAGATGCAATCTTAGAATGTCCAAAAGTCAGAAATATAAATCTGAAAAAGCGTCAGTCAGAGTTTTAATTCAGATAAGTTACTTACCTTACCTTTCAAAGTTTTTTTGTTTTTTCTTTTTTTACCCAATAGTTAATATGTCCACATTTAGAACATATACATACCACACACACAAAAAAAAATTGCCTGTGCACTGTATCAGGACATGTTGTCTTTGAATCTGCATTTTGCTTTGTCACCATTAACCATGCTGCATTATCTTTAAACTATGGGGATTTTCATTTTATCAGTAGATAATTTATATGGTTGTAAATTGAATTAAAGGCATATATATTTCCTTCAAAAAATATAATTTTATATTTATATGATTACTTGATGGGTAATCAGAGAATATCTGAATGATTGCATTCAAAGTATATCTGGAAGCCACTAATAAGTAGGGTACCACAGGAGTTCATCCTGGAACCTGTCCTGTTAAACATTCCTGTGAGGTAAATCCAGACAAGTTGGAAGAATGGTCTGTTTTATGCTCAGTTTTATTTAAGGGGATATATCTCAGGTATCCCAAATTACTTTAGTGATGCTTACTAATAGTTAAACTGGTTTCTGGTGTAGCCAGTTGACTCAGGTCCATAATAAATCTACTGTTGATATTACATTCGTTGTTCCCCACCTATATTTACATGGACTTAATCCTTCCTGAAGCCAGAACATATTTGCAGATCACACATGGGTTTTTATTTTTTCTGTAACTGCTGCACTCTCGTGTTTCACAGCCCAGAAGAATTTGGTACATCTAAATAGTATCAAATTTTTAATTCATGGTCACACACACAGGGGACATGTGAAAAGAAGGGGAGGAGTTTCAATACACATTTCTATTGTGCCAGGGTCACAGAAGTTCCTCTCTATGGGTTCTTTGCTGTTTGATGGATGCTATGCTTTTGATGTTGATGATACCCATGAAGTGAACAGCTTTTCTTTAGGACTGGTGACTTTCATTAAAAAATTAGGTGTTTCCTTGCTTCCTTTGATCTAAAGTTAAATTCAGTCTTGCCAAGTCTGAGTCTCCTCCTTTTAAGGGACACGGGATTATCCCTCCTTAAAATCTGATTGTTTTCTGGAGTTGATTCTTGCTCCTTGAAGTCACTGGAAAAAGTCATGTGGTCTGAAAGATGTATCATGGATCCAGTAGATAATAGATACCCCAAACATTCTTAATACAAGAGGAAAGAAGGAAAGCAGCTTTCCCTGAAACCAAAGTAGATCTGTATGACTGGAACAAGCATGAGTACTAGAGTCTGACAGACTTATCCACCCTCTCTCACCTTCTTTCACTGGGTTAATATATGCAGCAAATAATTCACACTTGACAGGGATAGAATCAGGAGAAAAATGGAGCTGAGCAAGAGATTCACAAGACTCCATTCCACCAGACATTTTTGTTCTCTACTGCTCTTTCTGGTATGACAAATACAAAGTTTTTAAGGTGTCCTTATAATTAAAACTACTCTGGCCTTTACTGTGACTTTTATAGCAGAGGACACAAATACCTCTCCAAAATTCTATGCTACCACAGTACATTATCTTGGGATTGCTATTTGTAGCAGATAATTTGCAATGAAAAAGATGCTTTGGATATTTTCCCCATGGGAACAAAATCAAATGCCATCCTAATTTATTATTTGCATTATGTGTGGACATAATGAGAAATAATGTACAATAATAATAATAATTTCACATTTATTACCCCCAAAAATGCAATTACCCTTAAAATACATGTATACAATAACAACTGGATACTTGTTTCCTAATTTTCAGTGCAGGCAAAATGTTTATATCTTTATTCACTTTTTATAGATTACTAAAAAAGAATCCCACTTTAAAATATATTTTTAAAACATCACTATAAAAATTTTTTTCTTCCTTAGTGTTTTCCAGGGTGCCTGACAATACAAATTCGTACCATTTTGTGTATTTTTATTGTGATCTTAATATACTCTGTGGCTCAAGGATGTGTGGTAAGTATTTAAACCAAGTATTGCCTTATTTAGCTTTCTGTTTAAAGAACAACCTGGTCTAGATCCATTAAGCACATACCGTGTTCTCATCTATTAAATTCCTACTTATTTATTATTCATACTTGCAGAGCACAGTGGTTTGGGTTTTTTTCCAAAAAGCCCTTTGTTATAATTAGAACTTTGTCTTCCCTGAGTTAAGGTGTTGAATTAGGAATGGCAAAGCTATTAGCAAATTGCATGGATAATACCTAATCAACACATAGAGAAGTTTTTATATCAAAACTTAGCATCCCATAGTCTGCTGATGTGATAGGAAAACTGTATTTAAATTTTCAACTTGCTTACTAATTCAATGGCTAATTTTTTGTGACAGACAATGCATGGTGTCAAACAGCATTACTTATTTCTATGTGGCAACTTATAGAACATATTTCTGTGTAATAACAGGGGGATATTTTTAGTCCAGGCAGATCAGAATAAATAACAAGATATTAAAATATGGACATCATTGCATAAAGAGAAGAGGTGTTTCACTGTGCTACTTACATGATACATTCACCACTAATGTCTAAGAAGTTTCTCTTGTATGAAGTGAACTTTCTCCATACTTCTTGAAATTGAGCTTCTTTTATGGCAGATTAGCAGCTAGTTCTACTTGGTGGACTTTAGTGTCAAATGCGATTTAAACTTCTGCCCAAGTATTTGGCATTTTGTTGCCTTGTCAAATTCCTAGCACTCAATTTCAGCATTTTGGCTGCTAATGCTAATGAATTAAACATGTTAGGGTACCCAAAGGAAACAATCCACCCAAAAATAGCACACTAAACACAATGGAAACGCTGAGGAGGTATGTCTCAAATCACGCCTCTCTGCAGGATTTAGGCAATGTCTTCTTACCAATAGCAAGAAGGTGACTTCACGAGCAATTCACAGTACTAACTGAGGTGACAAACCCCTTATTTAGTGCATTCACTCCTCCCTGGACCTGCCCTGAGAACATCTACTAAACTGGGCTCTGTGAATTGAATGGGCACAGAATCCCTTGTCTGCAAATTCCAATGTCCTCAGAGGTACCAAGAATTACTGATGTTCAGACATTTCTGGGAATTTCTGAATATCAACTGTGTGACTAATTGTAGTGATTCAGCCCCAAACAGTGGCTGAGCACCACACCCTATTCCCTCACTCCCATAGGAGAAACTGACAGAGCCTCCCTGTGCTGGGATAAGAAAAGTTTACTAATAAAATCACTATGGAAGGGGAACAATAACAGCCCATGGCAAACTTCACTCACAGCCAGTGATAATACAGAGTACATTGCGGACCACACTATAACTGATAGCAAGTACTGAACACCAGGAGGACCAACCCAAAGCCCCTGCAGCACTGAGACTGCCCTGGAGGCACCTAGGAGCGCTGTTCTCCCTTTTATAAGGCAGCGATGTCAGGTGGTGTGACACACAGCCAGGGCTAACCTATCTCACTTGTAATGACTGCTTGGGGAAGTTAACTCTGGCCTGACCAGAACCAGGATATTATCCACCACTTTTTTCACACCATCTACATCATGACCAGATCTTACATTTTCAGTTGATTTTGGAGGTTCATAATATATCATTTATCTATTATTTATACCATCTGTCATGGAGGTTTTGTTATACACCAACAATTTAGTGACTGTCCTCACTTAGCATTAAATCCCCTTGGGGTACACTTACTGATCCTTTTGCATCACCCACCAAGTGCACCCAGGTCCCTGAGCAAAAGCAATCCCACAAATGGGTTTGCCTTTGCCTGAAACAGGGATAACCCACACTGTCTTCCCCAACAGATTTTTCATGTGCACTGCAGGGACTTTATCCCCTTCATCAGTCCATGGGAGTTTTGATTGGGCAGGACCAGTTTGATTGGTAAACCTCCTAGAGTTAACTAACCAGGTGGCCTTGGCTAGATCCATATCCCATTTTTTTTAGGGTTCCACCACCCATTGCTTTTAGCATAGTTTTTAACAGTTCATTATAGCCCTCAATTTTCCTGGACAGTGGTGCATGGTAGGGTATATGATATAACCATTCGATGCCATGTTCTTTGGCCAAGGTGTCTATGACATTATTCTGGAAATGGGTCCGACTCGATTCTTTCTAGAGTGCCACGTCACCAGAGGACTTGCTTCTCAAGACCCAGGCCTCCCCATATTTATATTTCAGCCATTGTCCTCCATACCACAAAGGACATACTGCTTGGATTGCTTGATCAAGGCATATGTTTCACATTTATGGATGGCCTGCGAGATAGTGTCCATCCACCCCTCCATCACAAGCCCATCTTATATATCTCCTTCGATAGGCTGAGTGTCATGAGGCCAGCAAGCTATAAATAATTTGCCCTTACATTGCCAGTCAAGGTCTACTTGAGCCACTTCAGTCTTAGCAGCCTGACTGACCTGCTCGTTGTTCTTATGTTCTTCAGTGGCTTGGCTCTTGGGTATGTGGATATCTACATGATGTACTTTTACAGTTAGATTCTCTAACTGGGCAGAAATATCTTGCCACAACGGAGCAGCCCAGATGGGTTTGCCTCTGCTCTGCCAATTGCTTTGTTCTCATTGCTGCAATCACCCTCACAGGGCATTGACCACCATCCAGGAGTCAGTATAGAGGTACAATTTCAGCCAGTTTCCTTGTTTGGCACTGTTTAAAGCTATCTGGATGGCTTTTACCTCTGTAAACTGGCTGGATTTGCCTTCTTCAGCAGCTTTTGCAACTCATCTTGTAGGACTCCATACAGCAGCCCTCCAGCCTCCAATGTTTACCAACAATGCGACAGCACCCATCAGTGAACAGGGCATATTCTTTCTCGTTTTCTGGCAGTTCACTGTACAGTCAGGCCTATTCAGCACCCATCACGTCCTCCTCTGGTGACATTCCAAAATCTTTGTCTTCTGGCCAGTCTGTGATCACTTCCATTATTCCTGGGTGATTGTGGTTTCCTATTCAAGCCTGCCGCATAATAAATGCAACCCACTTGCTACATGTAGCATCAGTGGCATGGTGTGTAGAAGGGGCCTTCCCTTTGAACATCCAGCCCAGCACTGATACACAGCCCTAATAACACAAGTATATATATATACGTGTATATATATATATATATATATACATACATATATATATGTGGTTCTTAATATGCACATATGCACAATTGCATAGAGATGTACAGAGTCTCCAGGCTAGCTAGCATCTTAGCAAGTGCTGTGTATCTGACTTTGGTATTGAGCTTAATC
Source organism: Zapornia atra (assembly GCA_013400835.1). Taxonomy (NCBI): domain Eukaryota; kingdom Metazoa; phylum Chordata; class Aves; order Gruiformes; family Rallidae; genus Zapornia; species Zapornia atra. Next base: position 4,129 of record VZTU01035899.1, on the reverse strand, counting down.
TGATGACACCTGGAACCTTTGTTGATTAGCCCCCATAGATCTGGTATTTATTTTGATCAGATGAAGCAAGTAACATAGCTGCCACTTGAAAAGACGGTGAAAATGGGAAACAGACATAATAAGGCCATATTGAACATCGGTGGAAGTAGGCAGATTCAGAAGTTCTGTCCTCCAGCAAGGCAGTGGTCACTGAGTTACAGCTTTACCAGCAATAAGTCACAAATGTAATTTTCTCCTTATTGAAACAAAAATAGCCTGTAACCATTGATATGCCTAGAAGAAATGTTTAATCCGTAGAAATTACTAGTTCCTGCAAAGTAAAACCTCTTGAATTTTCAGCTAGCAGAGGAACTAGGTGTTGAGGTTTCATTCTTAGTTGTAGAGTATATGGTGTTTTCCTGGATGGATTGCACCTCATTATGAACTCTTCATGCATGCCTGTGTTTTCAGATGAGTTTAGTATGAACAGCATTTTTAAAGATATTGTACAAAATCACATTAAATCAATTTTTCACTTCACTCTCATTTCTTAATGTTATCCATTAGGAAATATTATGAGTTTAACTTACATTTCATCTATTATATCTCATCTTTTTAAATGAAAAATATATTACTTAATGACCTTTCAGGTTGTCAGTTATTTTACAGCATGCTATAAAATTTCATTAGTGGTGGTTAGGATGAAATAAAAAGGTCTCATTGCACACTTCAAAAGAGAAAGTTAAGTACAGAGCAGGGTGTATGTGGCAGTGCCCGGTAAAATCAATTTCACACTACCATCCCACTCTCTCCTTTTATGCTAAATCTTATCCTTTCCCTTTGTAAGTGGTGAAGTTTGGAGTTCAATTATAACTGGAGGTCTAGGGCCTTGCACTACTTGCCAGAAATTCCTCCCTTCCTCGGGTAACAGCTCTGAGAAGTGTGCATGACATTGCCTTTGGAAGAAGCAGGTTAAAATTTATCAAATTTCCCGTAGGAAACAGACTGAAACATTTCTTTCCAATCTAGGGAGAAAATCAAAATCCTTGGAAAACTGAAATGGCAGGCATAATTAAAGATGGGGACTTGTATTTGAATCATACACGCTAGCAGATATATCTCAGATGTGAAAAAAAGATATTATTAATGTTTAGCTTACCAATCAAAGATCAAAATATGTTTCGTTTTATATTTTTTTAAATTGAAATTGATACAAATTATGCAGTCTATAAAACAAACACATTTTTTGCTGTGCTCTGTTCAAGGACCTCTCTCACCTACATGGCAACATAAAATGTTTACTGAAGTTTTTTACATTATCAGGAATATGTTGGTTTGAGAACCTCTTAGTTTTGAGCACTGAGCGTGAAACGATTCAACTAAGCCCATATCTTAGTTGACTGGCTTGCTGAGTCCTAATTAACAAAGAGTGTCTCCCACCTAAAATTGAGAAAAGTGTTACAGGAAAAAGATAGAGATTTTATTAGAGCAGTGAGCTGTATGGAAGCTCCATGGCCGTATTTTCCCAATTAGAACCAAAGTACAGTCAGCCCCCATAACAGCCACATTTCTGGTTATTTAGTATTTAACTTTCTCCCCTTTTCATATATCCTGTCTTTTCTAGGTTGGCTGTATGCCGTGGGTTTGGAATACCAATTCTAGCAGTTCAATAGTCATCATTTCTCCTGCTGGAACAAATAAAACAATGAATGAACTTCCATGTGACACAGCCCACTATGCTTTCCTTTCCTGTGTAGTGGGGACTCTCACCTTGGCAATATTTCTACGTGTATCTTCTTTGCCAAAAATGATTCTCCTGCTTTTTGTTACAATTTTTTACATAGTTATTCTGGAACTCAGTGGTTACAGAAAAGCAGTGGGGTAGGTATCTTGTAAAGTTAAAGCAATGGGTACTTTTGTACAGATAGTCACAACACTGATTACTCAAATGAGAACTATTGTCTAGCATTCAGTGCTGCTTTGGGTTACATACTCAGCAGAGCTGAGGATAGGAGAGGATAGGCCATCCTCTCCCCAGCAATCATAGTATCTACTAATAGCCATCAACAGAAGATCAGATTCTGGGAAGTAGCAACTTTTGCTCTGTTATTCTGTAGTTTTATGCTGACACACCTCAGCTTAACACACTAAAGTCTAATAATACTGTGAAATAGAAAAACACTTAAAAAGTCACTGCCATAGGTCAGCAGTCTTCACCAATTTCAATTTCATTTGAGCTTTTGAGTGGTTTTATATTTTCTAATTAAAAGCGTGCACACACATTACAATAATGTAAAGCATTATAAAGTCCTCAAGAAGTTGAATGTTGGTGTGATGCAGTATCCACATTTACAGTCACCTATTTCCCTGCCTGCATGAGCCTCTTCAGAAAAGGCTAGTGATTAGGGGGTACCCACATGTTCTAAACTAAAGATGCGATTTTAAAAATGTGCAGTATTAGGTATTAGAAAACCTGTAATAATGCATTTATTTTCCTTTTATTTTTAAGGGGTGGCTCCTTTTATATGCGTGGCTATGAACCAATACTAGCCATTTTACTATTTTCTTGTGCTTTGGCACTGCATTCCAGACAGGTGGACTTGAAGCTGCGACTGGACTACCTCTGGGCTGTGCAGGCAAGTCATAGGACTTCTTTTTCTCGTATTCATGCACACAAAATTGTCTTGCAAATATTTTCAGAACAAATTAAAACTCTTCCAAAATTTGTCATGTCTTTTGGGGTTTACAGAGAAAAATTATGATAGCTTTCTTTCCATGGACTTATAAAATTTATTTGCTCTGGAGAAGTGCTTTTTTAATTTACCTATTTGTAATTGTTCTATAAGAGTGCGTCATCAATGAAGGTATATATATTTCTCTAAGGGGTATTATGGATAGAGGGAATTTCCAGCATGGGAAATTGACTATTGGCAATATAAACTTGAGATAAAAAAACTAAATACATGGAGTTTTTTCATCTCACAATGCAAAGAGTGGTGAAAGTAAGTTAATGTTTAGGTCAAGAAAAGAAGCAAATAAAACTGATAAACAGCAATACTTATACCCATATCATGCAATGAAACTATGGAACTCTTTCCCAAAGAAAGAACAGAAATTTATGTGGATACCAGGTGCATGGACCTTTTTTTGGAAATATATTTCCTAACTATCATATTCACAGAAAAAACGATAGAAATTACATTGGCCACTAGCAGGAGCATCAGGGAACGTCTACCTCCTGTCATACCTTTCAACATACCTACTCCCACCTCCAGTGTTTCACAGTACACCCTAAGGGAAGGAGAAAGTTGAAGAAGATGTAAGTTTGTTTTGGTGGAATTTGGAAGCTGCCTTAATGATAAATCTTCCATTCTTATGCTCCTGTAGTTCACAAAGGTTCTCACCTATACCCTGTTAACTGTGTTGTTAAGAGTACTGTATAAATCATCACAGTGCTTATTTTTACAGTAAGACCAAGACCGGAATACATGGGTTAAACACATCCCTAGCTCTGTTGTGTTACCTAGAATGGAGAAATTTGGAATGACTTAGTTCTATTATCTTCTACTATTAAAGATTTTCAACCTCACACTTAAGCTCTGCAGGGTTTTATTTGTCCTGATGTCCAAGACCATGTCCATTTCCTTTATGATTTAAGTTTATCTTGTTCTATAGTTTCTGTGTACTCTGTGCTGTTTAACTGTGTCAACAGCATGTGATCACTTAATTTAGTTTCTGTCCTATGACCTCCACTATTGATAGATGTTGTGCCTCAGAAGTTTGTTTTGGACAAACTAATAGTAGTTTCCTCTTGCTGTGGTGCCAAATATAGTTTCAGGTAGAAAAAAAATTCCTCTGAAACACAGCACAGGACTAGCCGTATAGTGGTTATCCTTATATAGGTTGGCAAATGATGGAAATATACAAGTGACACATGACACATGACATATTCTCTATCACATTTCTAGCCATGAAACTGAGTAGCAAACAGAAAGAGGCTGTTTTGCTATCCTGTGGCTTTTCAACACATCAAGAATGAGTTCTGGCATCTTAAATGCTTTTCATCATTCCTGCTGCTCTGAATTGCATGGTGAATTATGCATCCTTAAGGAATGTACAGCTTAAATATTCTTAGCTTTAACTTTGCTTT